>NW_023611623.1:0-92431 GCF_013339725.1 Rhipicephalus microplus
TGATACGGAGAAAACAGGAGAGCCTAATTCGTTGACCCGGCCGAATTACTGCAGGTACTCAGCGACTTATAGGTGCAGTAATTGTTACGTTACCTTCGAACTGTTAGTCACCATCGACGACCTGGAAGCCATTGCACTAATAGACACTGGGGCGGACTGCGCCGTGGTCTGTAGCCTTCTCGCAAAGCAGTTGAATAACGTACTGACTCAGTGGACCGGACCGCAAATACGAACCACCGGAGGGCGCTTAGTCAGCCCTGTGGGGCTGTCCACAGAGAGTATAGGGATTAGGGGATTTGTCTATGTCGCCTGCTTCATTATTCTTCCCGAGTGTTACCGTGAGCAGATTATAGGCATGGACTTCTTGCACGCAAATATCAGAATTATTGACTTGCAAAATCTTATGCCTTTTTCTACAGAGAACGCTGTGCAATGTGTCAAAGGGATCAACCAGCCATTTCATCTCTCCAGGCTCTGGATGAAGACGTAACTGTGCCGCCACGTTCATGTGCGACAGTTCTCGTGAAAAGTGACATATTTCGGGATTAATTGGGGATAGCAGACGGAATCATCAGACTGCTGATCGAAAAGAGAGTATGCGTGGCAAGAATTTTGGTGAACTTTCGTACGGATGTGTGGACGTCCTATTGATCTACTTTGGCAGTCACATGCAGCATGTGGCGAAGGTAACAGCTATAGCAACTCTGCATAAATATTTTAAGTTGCCAATGTTTGCGCTCTTGAAAGGTACCCGCTAGATTGGGCACCAATGAGCAGCGTCTTTGAATCAATAGACATCGACAGTGAGCTCTCATCACCGCAGAGAAAGCAGATTGGTGATTTGTTCAAAGAATTTGTGGAGTGTTTTTCCACTTTTTCGAAAGTAGGAAGCACTCCAGTCACCAAGAACCGAATCGTGGTTAGAGAAAATGTCAGACCGGTGCATCAACGTCCCTATCGAGTAGCTCCTAAAAGCAATGAGAAAACAAGTACAGGAAATGCTGAAAGACGATGTAATACAGCTGTCACATAGTCCTTGGATGTAACGCCGACCTTTGCAGATCAGCTCACGTTCGCTGTAGTCTCCGCCGATATTCGATGCTGTTGGTGGTTCCCGCTTCTCGCGTCCTCGCTTTCCCTCACCGATGCAGCGTTTTTCAAGCTTGTTTTTCAAGCTTTCAAGCTTGAAAAACAAGCTTGTAGTTTAACTGTGTTTTAACTGTACAATAATACTTGTAGTTTAAACTGAATAATTTACAAATAACTGCCATTTCATTCTTTTTTTTATGCATATACTCTTCTAATACTGCATTTATTAGTCTTTGCGTCACTTTTAAGGCCAACGTTAAAAAGTACGTCCGTGCCATCTATTGAAGGAAACAGTCAAACAAACGCTGCTCTTCAACAAAAAACCGCATATTCACCTTTCTTCTTCGTCTACACTCGTGCGCCGACAATTACCATCGATGTCTCTTTCTTCTTTCTAACAACAAAAATATTCACAACTACACCAGAACCTTTGGTATCCAGGAACAATGACTCACGACAACGTGCTCGGCTCAACACGGAGAGTGCAAGCAACACTAAGACAACATTCGTCGAGATGCCATCTTCCGCCCTGGAAATCAAATACTGCTTTGGACGTTTGTTCGTAATCCCGGATTGCGTGAGAAGTTTCAGCTACGCTTTCTTGGACCTTACGTTGTTCTTTAAGGAACATTTCCTAACAACTACCATGTCACTCCCGTGGAGAGTTGCTCTGACGGTTTTTGGGGCGAAGCTCCTTATGGCGGCACCCACTCGTCTCCTGTTATCATTAGTCACCACCGGTGGCACATAGCCGAGTGAGCCGCCTTTAGAATGTCCGTTGGATGGCGGTACTTGTATATGAGTCATGATGACTCATTATTTCTGATTCATATATTCATGATAAAAATATTAGATAGTGGTACTTGGAGTGTTTACTAGATATATGAACGAACGTATGGACGTACAGATGAACACAGAGACTGACGGACGCATGGACGAAGAGACAGACAGAGGTGCGGACGCACGGACGGACAGACAGACAGACAAACAAATGAATGGATGGATGTAAAAATGGAAGGATTTATGGATGTATGCTTGGATTGACGCATGGGGGGACGGACGCACGGGTTGACGGACGCACGGATAGACGGACGCACCGACAGTCACACGGAGAACCACACTGAGGGCAGAAAATGACGAGTTAACCAAAAAGATTGCAGATATGGAGCAATACAGTAGGCTCAATAACATTGAAATCAAAGGTGTTCCATGTACACAAGGCGAGGACTGTGCTGTGATTTTGAAAACCATTGGACAAGTGATTGAATGTCCTATTTCATCGACAGATATTGATGCAGTTCATCGCGTCGCCAGTAAAACAGCTGATAAGTGCATCATCGCGCGCTTTTGTTCACGCGAGAAGAAAAACGAGTTCCTTCGCAAAGCGCGTAAGGCGCGACTGCGTGCTTCCCAGTTAGGACTATCCGGAAGTAATGACAATCCAGTCTTTGTCAATGAACATCTTACCATTGCCAATAAAAGCTGTTTAGTAAAGCGCTTGTTCTAAAAAAGGAAAGGAAATGGCGGTTCCTCTGGACAGAGAATTGTCATATCAAGGCCCGCAAGACAGAGGACAGCAGGGTATTTTGGATTAATACGGAATCTGATCTCAACTTATTCACGTGACGTTGACAAATTCGGTTCGCTTTTCCCACCTCATAGCTTTCGTCGTGTATCATCATGTCATTGCTTCCTTTCGAGGAAACTAAATCCCTCCTTGCTAATTCTACTTGTTCATTGCTGCACATCAATGCGCGTAGTTTGCCAAAAAACTACGATACATTATGGATTCACTGACTTACTCTGTCATTCCTTTTCATTTTATGTATTACGGAACATGGCTAGGGTCTTGTGATGGCAATCTGTACGGATTTCGATCGTTTAACTCTGAATATTGTCACAGCGATTCGGGTCGCTACGGCGGATCGGCCATATTTATATCGCCCGAGATAAAGTACAAGCGCAGGACAGACCTATCTTTGAATATTCCGAACTGTGAATCTGTATTGATCGAGGCTGCCCTCCCCTCCTCTGTTATTCTAAATAAAGTGATCATTGCATGCATTTACCGTTCTCCATCTTCATCTATTCCGCATTTTCTACATAATTTAGCTGCTGTACTCGACATTATCACCGCAGAAAATAAGTAAGTTGTTTTGGTTGGTGATATCAACATTAACCTAATGGATACAGATAACAGCACCACCATAGCATATAGTGATTGTTTTCTTGGCTTCGGGCTTGAATCCTTAATTTCATCCCCTACTCGATTTTCACCCACTGGAACAAGCACGCTCATTGACCACGTATTAAGCAATTTTTCGCCAACCCCTAGCGCAGGAGTCATTGACGTGTGCATCACTGATCATCATCCTGTCTTTGTAACTTTTGCCGTAAATCTACCTCGCCTTAACACGTGCCATTTCACGTCAACCTTCGATCAGGAAAACTTTATCAAGGCAATTAAAGGCTCTGAGTGGTCTTCCATTAGCACCTTAGAAAATCCTGAAGAAGCACTAGGCAACTTCTGCTCCCTATTTCTTAAAGCTGTGCATGCAAACACTAAAACGGTTAAATGCAAGAAAGTATATAGGTTTCAACGTAATCCCTGGCTAACTCAAGGCTTGTTAACTAGTATGCGGAAAAAAGATAATCTCTACAGAAAAACAAAAAAACAGCCATTTAATGTGAATTTGAGACTTAGGTATAAAAATTATAGTAAGATGTTGAATAAACTGCTGAAAAAATCAAAACGACTTTATTACGAAAAAGAATTCTGTAAAGCAAGAAATGACCCAAAGAAAAAATGGAAACTTTTAATGACTTCTTAAACCGACCTCAGGTTAGTAATGTCATTGATAAAATTAGGTATAAACAGCAAATCTGTACTGAGTCCTCTGACATAGCTGAGTCTTTTAGTGATTACTTTTATGAAGTGTACAATGATAGGCCCAAAGTATCCTCGTACACCCTTACCCGCTGTATCCATTCATTCTTTCTATTTCCTGTTACCATTGACGAAGTCTATTCTACAATCCTGAGTCTAAAAAACTGTAGCGCTGGACTAGACAATGTATCGGCGTTTCATTTAAAACTTGCTGCTCCAGTCATCTCAGAAGTCCTAAGGAATATAATTAATGTCATTTTCAAACAAGGTATATTTCCGAGCTCACTGAAAAAAGCCAAGTTAATCCCAGTATACAAAAAAGGTGATACGACAGATGTCCGTAACTACCGCCCTATTTCTATTTTGTCTTCCATCAGCAAACTTATTGAAAAATTATTTGTGAAACGTATTAATAAGTACCTCAATAAATTTAGTCTGCTAAAGCCTTGTCAATTTGGTTTCCGGGCTGGTAGTTCTACGAATTTAGCATTGCTATCATTAACCGATTTCTTGAAAACGTCCATCGACAACGGTAATTTCACAGGGTCTGTATTTCTTGATTTCACGAAAGCCTTTGATACTATTAGTCATAATATTTTATTTAGCAAATTAGAGTCCTTGGGTATCACTGGTCCATCCTTGACCTTCATAAAAACTACCTTCTTGATCGTGAACAATCAGTCTGCATTGGGGGCGTTAATTCTAATGTTAAAATAATTAATCAAGGGGTCCCACAGGGTTCTATTCTTGGACCCTTACTGTTTTGTATCTATATTAATGATTTGCCTGACTGCCTTGGAGATTCTAAAGTTATTCTTTACGCTGATGATACGACCATTTCCATCTCGCATCAATCATTACCTACTCTGATCAATATGTTGAACAAGGAACTGACTAATGTCGTTGAATGGTGTCGCTTAAACAACTTAATTTTAAACCCGCTCAAAACTCAATTCATGGTTTTTAAACATCCCAAAAATGCTACCTTTCATTCCACAAGTGTTCATTGACAATCATTTCATTCCTGCGTCTAACTGTGTGTGTTTTCTGGGCATAAAATTGGACCCTCATTTAAAGTTCACCAATCATATTCTTTACGTTAAACAAAAAACAGCATTTGGTATAAGATCACTCATCAAATCTCGTCCTTTTTTTTTCACTGAAGCCTTATTGTCTTTATACTTTGCCTTCATACATAGTCACATCACCTATGGCATTACATCATGGGGAAATACATATAACATTCATATTTCGTCTGTACAGCACATTCAGAATCAGGCCATGCGCATTATTACCACAGTTCATCTTATTCTAATGCTACCCCACTCTTTCAGGCTAACTGTATTCTTACTGTGTCTGGCTTATTTAAATTTCACTTAATCACATTGTTATATAAACAACTTAACAAACAGCTTGTGTTTGATTTAATCGATGCTAGTTTACTCACTAACACCAATAGCACTAGATTTGCCCACAGTCACAACTTCCTTTACCTAAATGTAACACCAATTATGGCAAAATGACGTCCGCCTTCGCGGTCATCAAATTGTGGAATAACCTGCCCTATACACTAAATCATCATCATCTTTTCATGCATTCAAACGTGATCTTAAAAACTTCATCTTGCATAACTAGGTTGACAACGATGATTACTAAACGATTCTTGGTATCCGGGCATGAAATGGGAAAGTCTTTGCAAATTTACGTTATTGCTTTTTTGGCGTGATTATGTTTACTTATATAATCTTATTAATATTGTTCTTGTGTCGCATTCTGACTGCCTGTTTTGTTTACTTGATGTTATTTTAAGTAAGTTCACTGTTATTTTTCTTTGTGTTGCGTAATTTACGTGCTGTTTTAATTAATCATTTTATTGTTATATTTAACCGAGGGTCCCCCTGCAGTCGCTTGACTTTGGGACCCTCGTCTGCATACTACACTCTACGAATTTTGTATTTTGAATGATTGAATAAACTGAACTGAACTGAACTGAATGAACGGACACACGGGCGGACTGACGAACACTTCGCCCCGCCAATCACCGTTAGCTCTGTGGATATTTGGTGATTTTTTCACCGTTACTCCGTCATAGTTTCCGTTTCACGTCATAAACAGTTCGTTCGCCGTACCTTCCCGCCTAAGTCACGGAGGGCCGGCCGCTCAAGTGCACGGTGAAAATAAGCGTGAGCTATATTTATGTGTTCCATCTTCTCATCTCTTCATACTCATCATCATGTTTAAAGGTAAAACACCTTGAGGCACTTTGCCGACCAATGTAAAAGTGAAAAAAACGCAAAAGAGGACCTTTCGGCTCCCACAAGGAAGCCTTGTTCACAATGAAATGAAAATATGTGCAAAGCAATTTGCCTTATGTATGTTTTATTATATCATGCAGGCTGCCTGCATATACTGACACCAGATTACCATCGTTCCTCCTTAAAGTTCATGGAGTGGTTTGTATAACGAGTGACTCGAGATAAAGACACCGTGACAGTCCTCTTTTTCAAAGAGAACACGTGCCTTCCCCCAAATGATTGTGTGACCACCTGACGCATACTCAGTCAGGGTACTGTATTCAACATTTTCTTTCTTCACGTCACAAATGTGCTGTTTGAGGTGCCACTCAAAGTCTTCTTTCACCGATATATACATCGTCCCGATTCACGCACGGGACAGTGTACGCCACACCGGGGAACTTCCCTTTGGCAAATCTGTCCATCACGTTTACGAGCCATTGTCGTAGTTTTTTGTCCGGTACATGTGCCAGATGGACGTTGTAGGAATGCAGAATACGGCCGAGGGCTCGCTTATGGTGGGCATATACGGTCTTCCCGCACGCTTTTCACCAGATGCAGCACACCGCATTCGTGCACGAGCAAATTCTCATTCAATAGCCTTGAAAAAGGAATTCGAACAGCTACAGGCCGACAATTCACGCGCACCAAGCGTACGTCGGCTGCGTAGTCTTCTTTTCTTGCGATGATTATCCGCGCGTGTCGCAGAAGTGTAGAAATCTTAGCTCTTTTTTGAGAAGCGGGCTGCTTGCTATCAGATAGCAAGTAACGACCTGTGTTGGTTGTCTTCCTGAACGCGCCAAATGACAAAGTGAGCCCTTTTCCTTCAATGAGCATATCAAGGAATCGGAGCTTTCCATCGACTTCAGTCTCCACCATGAATTGAATTTCTGCTCCAAGGCTGTTCAATTGTGAAATGAACGCCTCAACCGCCTGTTGAGGTGAAGAAAGGAAATGTTAAATCCAGTGCCTTGGCTGAGCATGCGTCAGATGGTCACACAATTGATTAGCGCAACGCACGTGTTCTGCTTGAGAAAAAGGACTGTCACGGCGTCTTTATCTCGAGTCATTCCTGATACAAACCACTCCGCGAACTTCAAACAAAAATGATGGTAATCTGGCGTCATTATATGTGCGCTGCCTGCGTTGTATATTGAACATACATAGGGCGAACTGCCTTGCACATGTTTTCATTTCACTGTGAACAAGGCTGCCGTGTGGGAGCCGAAAGATCCTATTCCTGTGCTTTTATTTACTTTTACTTTGGTCGGCGCAGTGCCTCCAGGTTTATTACTTTCAACCACGTATCATTGGGACCAGTCGGGCTTCCGTCAAACTTTAAATTTCATACTCATCAAATACTCCAGTTGAGGCGGGGGGCGGCACATACTTGAGACAATAAAGAAAAGTCTAGATAGCCTTGACCTGTGTTCCAATTTTTAGGCAGCACGCAGACAGCTTAGGGTACAGCCCCGAGCCCATACTGTTCAAGAAATGGAACATGTTTGGACGACTTCTACACAACAGAGCCCCACCTCGCGCCGAAAAATGAAAGCTAAAATAGACAAACACAACTAATGTTTTTGCTGGCTAATGTCGTTTAGAAATGTGAAAAAAAATTTAACATTACTCACATTGAGCGCCTGGAGAAGCGTCTACGTGTGTGCAGACAACCATTTCAGCGAGATCCAATCTATTTGAGTGATTCGCTAAGCCGCCATTTTGTTTGTACAGCAAAATAGCCTGGATCGTACTTGTCTACGATGCGGCCTTCTCGGAGCTGTCTATTTTGCCGGCTACTTGAGAAATGGAATTGGACATCTGATGGCCACCGTCCACTTAGCTATCTATTTAACCGTCTGCAGTGAGTGTTGGAACACACCCTTGAACGTTGGCTCACAATATATATATATATATATATATATATATATATATATATATATATATATATATATATATATATATATATAAACATCCGTGTTTCCGCGTTTAATTTTTTGAATAGGTGTCTGTTTGGCCAGTACCCAATACCGAATGGGAATACTTAGACGTCCACCGTCCCTGCGTAAGCTAGTGCTGCAGTGCACCGATATCTAAGCTGATAATCAATGGGGGGTAAGTTATTCCACTTTTTTATTACTGCGCAAGTTACCCCACCAAAACAGGTTTACCGGCTCTTCTTCAGCAAATCGGAATTGTATGTAATAGTGCTATGTGATTCACGATTGAGAAATCTGATGTAGGATTGAACACCTGGCCGAGTACGTGAGCGCTTCTTGACTATAAGTCGCAGGTGATGATAGTCACTGTGGCACTCAAGGTGTTATCTATACTTCTAAGAACTAACTAAGATTCCAGAGGAACTTCTGTACTACCTTAAAAAGTGTCGTTTTGTGTAAAATACAAAAGAAACAAATTATCAAAACCTTTACAAACTATTCCATCTCAACAAACATAAGGGCATGCTAGCAAGCCTTCTTTGAGCATTTGACTTCCTTTATGCCATATCAAGTCAAAAGCCGTGCATGCCTCATCAACCAGAAAAAAATTACTTTCGGTGGCGTCAGCGTTTTGTGTGGCTGACATTTACTCGAGTATTAAAGCTGTGATCACGAGATGACCCCACTTCATGACGTAACCACGACGTATGGCAGCTTGGGCTAGTTGGTATGGCATGACGGTAGTTATAGCGCGATAACAAAAAGACGACAAAAAGACAAGAAGGACACAAAGGACCCGAGCGCTATGTGTCTTTCGTGTCCTTCTTGTCTCTGTGTCATCGTCTTGTTCTTGCGCTATAACTATCGTAACCACGAAGTTAAAGATCACCGACAATTTTCGAATACATGATGACGTCATGTTCATAAAAAATGTGACGATGCCAGGACACGATGTCACTCAAAACCACGTTCAGAGAACATTACCTTTACTGGTTTATTTTTCCCCCTTTCAAATCAAATACCGTCAGACTGCAAAGTCCTTTCTCAACGCGTCGGATCTACAAATAACCATGACACGTTCAATGCACATGTGCGTTCTGTTTGCAGAATAAATTACCTTTGAATATACGAACTAGTCACCTAACGCGTGTATTCATTTCTATAATATTCATTGTGGGTTAGCACAATAGTTATTTTGACAGTGTCGTTTTTGTGCGAAATGCACACCAGTTATTACGTTTCATTGACAGATACCGCCATAAAATATATTTTTGCAAATGATGGATCTTTATTTTCCTAGTTTCTTATGAAGGACATGCTTTTATATATTATTTTATTTAGCAATAAAATAATCAATTTTAACTCTGAAATATTCGATCTATGGAGTGCCCCAACAGATTAAGTAATGCTCCCATGACCAATGCTGTTAGAAGAAATGACCTGAACCTAAAGTGAACTGAACATACGTGACGTCTTCACATGACCTGGGCACTTGGTAATAGTTGGGCTGATCATGGAGGCTATCCAAGAGCGAAGAATGTCCAGAAAGTTGTTAGCCAAAGCAACATAGAAAGCTTTGTGAGGTGGACGCTGGAGGTTCAATACAACGATGGAAAGAAACAGATAGCTGCCACCTTCGACTCGACTGAGGAGGATGCGTAACGGGTCTTGTGAATTGCTTTTGAAGCGCATCCTTTGAGAGCACACACCTATTATTATGAACTTTGGCAATACATGATCGGTTAAGTCAGTTTACAATCGTGCCGTATGGGTCACATCATCTCAGCAGAGTAAACATGCAAGTACCAGTCACATCAAATCATCTTTTGAGCTTACTCCTTTATCTGATTGCAGAAGGCCTCACGGATCAGCCTGTTTCAGAAACTGTACCACAACTTTTCCATCTGCATAGCACTCTCCTCATTCCGCCAACTCACTCCTTTAGTTGACTACTCAACTCTAAAAGTATTCAACGTTTCCATGGATCAACTGCAGCCTTTAAAAAAATCATTTCTGCTTTCAACAATTCAACACTGGAACAGCCTTCCGGAGTTTGTTGTTCGGGAACGTGACAATGACAAGTTCAAACTGTTGTCATCTTCTGCGTTTAGCTAACACTCCCACTTTCCAACTCTTCATTTAGCTTCTTCTCAGCAACAAAAGTTTTTGTTGCTTTTTAAGATTTATTGGTGTTCGCGAACGAATACCTCACACGTGTATTAGTTCTTACACTTTTCCACCTTACTATGGATTTTTGTTTATTTGCTGTATATATACATTGCTTTTTACGTACCAACCGAATGCTGCATTTGTGTCATGACATGCCCCTGATATTGTCCCCCTTAACTAATGCTTTGTAAAGGCTTTTAAGGATACATAAATGATCATGTATAAAAACTTCCAAACAGCATCATGCTCTGCTTAGTCTACACTTGCAGTACGCGTCCTAAACATAGAGGCGTACGAATTGGTACAGATGTTAGTTCGTTCTTGTTCCGTGTATACCTACACGTTCTTTTTCGGGCTTCCTTTTTTTTTGTTTAAGCGGCATGCTGCAGCTTTCTTACTACTTGTTGTTCTTTCTGTGAGATTCCGATCTCTCTCAATTGCACTTGCTGCTGCGATCTTCCTGCGAAACAGTTCCTTTTTTGCTTACGTAAAACCTAAACAGAGTCTAATGAATACCTTAAGTAGTTTTGACTGGCTGTAACAAAATGTTAGGTAGCTGCATGCTTTCACCGTCCTTTAACAAAATTATTTTTGAATAATAACAACTCTTCTAACACACTAGTCCTAGAAGCTATCAAGTAAAACATTTATATGTGTTTGTGTTGAATTATTTGAAAACCATTTAAAAGTAACAAGGTTAGACATTTGTCATAAATGTGGAAAAGCATGGCTGATCTCTATTTTTTGGAACCGGTATACCATGAAAAGAAATTTGTCTTCACAGAGCTAGTTGAGCTTTTATAGTGCATTCTCGTTTGCCACAAAGGTCAAGCAATGATTGCTATACCAACGACTTGCGATGTCAGGTGAAGAACGGCAAGCACCTCGAAATTTCGAACGCATACCACAAGAAAAAGGCGCACTCAAATTGAGCATAGACAGGACGAACGCGAACAAACCACTGTCACAGCTGCTGAAACAACAAGACCCGCGAAACATGCGCACAAGTGTAAGCAGGACGAGCGTGAACTAATGCCACAATCAATATTTTTTGTGTGTGAGCAGCCCGCTTCTTTGTTAACGCAACCACGGCAGAAACTGAAGTGACCTTCGTACCCTCTTTCAATGCTTTAGGCTCAAACCTAACATGCGGTGAAAGCACAAGAGGTAGAAAGCGCTGATAGCGAGATAAGTGCATAAGTGCGCGCGAACCACGTACGACCATGGGGTCTGGAGGCACGTGCGCATCGCAACGCGTGGAGCGACCACAATTAGAGCACACGCCGTCTTGCTACTGATAATAAAAATGTGCTCGAGTTACTGAGATCTGAGAACTGCCGCCAGGATATTGTCAATATAAATAGCTTTCCTTGTACATACTTCGAAATTACGCTTTTTCTTCTAGTGACTTGCGCCGTGTTTTGCGGCGAGATATCGCTGGTCTAACTGCTCGCGACAAAACCTTTTCTTCTCGTTATTTTTCGCAAGCTGCTACTACATAATATATAATACATATTACCTTATAATATATAATACTACATAATAAAATAGGAGTATCAAATCCGCGACAAAATAGATTAGCCTAGGAGCCATGATGGACACCTAAATAAAACGATGTCACGTTAGAAAATTTCCTTCACTGTATCAATGCTATACACAACCAAGCGAATGAAAGACCCTTGTAGCAATAATCGCAGATATGAATTTTTTTCTTTTTCTCATAAATCGACGCCTTCTAAGGCTTATTTTTTGTTTTCGTGTGCAGATAATCCTAATGAGTAAAAAAAACCAATTCTAACCAATATAGTCAGAATCCTATTTAGTACAAAACTAGACTCACTAAAGAGTTTACACAACATGATACTGCTGCACCTCACCACGTTTTAGTCAGTAAACGTGTGAGCAGCATTTATTGGACTGCTCCAAGGTTTCAAAGGAATCGCGGATCATAGTGTATGCAATATTTTTGAACAGTCGAGCATACGCACCACAACATCATCCATGTGCACACGCTGAATGTGAAAGTTTGATGGGCAACAAGCATTTCATTAAGTAACGTGCAAATATTAGTTAACTATTTATCAGAAATCTAGTATGATGATGGTTAACAAATGCTTACTTTTTTGAATAGAGTGAAAAAAATGGGCACCGTATCTGCATGTTAATCTCCAAATGTCGTCCAAAGACGATAACCTTGCGTGTGGAGCGAGTGAACAATTTATTTTATGTTCTGCGCAAAAAAAAAAACGCCGAATGGTATTTTGGAGGCGCTGCGTTAGAGTGCCCCGCCACGGTGGTCTAGTGGCTAAGGTACTCGGCTGCTGACCCGCAGGTCGCGGGATCAAATTCCGGCTGTGGCGGCTGCATTTCCGATGGAGGCGGAAATGCTGTAGGCCCGTGTACTCAGATTTGGGTGCATGTTAAAGAACCACAGGTGGTCAAAATTTCCGGAGCCCTCCACTACGACGTCTCTCATAATCAAATGGTGGTTTTGGGACGTTAAACCCCACAAATCAATCAGGCGCTGCGTTGGAGTGCCTCGAGCATGCAGCAAAGGCGAACAAGCGCATCAAGTCACGTTACACGTGAGACATAAGCGCCATCTGGCAGTTCTTTTGGAAAACGAAGCGCGTGGCTCTGAGACGGGTGTGCGCGCTTGTCTCAGGAGTGATAAGGTGTAGTACGCAATGTGACGGGTAGGTGCCACCACCATCTCGTTTTAGCAATGCTGAGGAAACACTCTCCCATTCGTGCAAGCGTTGCATGGTCAGTGCAGTGTCATAAGCGCTACGGTTCTTAATATTACTTATGTATGCCTTTCTATTAAAAGATGCACATGCAGAATATATATGTGTTGTTATGGTGTACCAGACACTGGCACAAGTATGAACGCTAAACCTTGATCAACATTGGTGGGCGCTGCGGATAGGGTCAGCCATTTCAAATACCCGGTGCCGTTATTAGTGGACAGACAAGTGTACAGACAGGCAGACAGACAGACAGAAAGACAGAGAGACAGACAGACATACAGACCAAAATTTGTGCGTCGAAGGCTCCCAAGAAAGTCTATCGTCTTTAAAAATATGCCCTTCTTAGTGGTGTGTATTTCGTGCCACTCAGCTGACGCACTGCATTAGTATGGTATCTCATGTTTTGATATAACCCGAATTTGAGCTCATCAGTACTTTTGATGCTTTGCGAGCACTTTCAGTTAAGGTACAATTGGAGAAATCGGGCAGGCATTTATAAAAAATTTTTTTCACCTATGGCTAGCTCAATTTAAACGGGTATACCTGTATGACCAGTGTGTTATTTTTACTGTAATTTTTTTTGCGAAGAACACTTCGTGCCAAACAAAACAGTAACGTTGTTCTGTTCGAAAAATGACCAAGTAAAATTATACATAAAAAAACAATATTTCCTTTTTGGGAGTGATTTTTAATTGTGCCTTTTTATTATACACGGGAAAAACTACATGCAGTAGCACGAGTTTGTAGTCGTACTACGCTGGGAAAGCGTCACAAATTTTATACCAAATATGGCGTTGAGACACATCTTTGAGATTCTCAAATTCTTTTAATGTGGTTACACTTTCGCACACTCGACACAATATGATACTATTACTCAAATCAATGTTCTG
The DNA here is from genome assembly GCF_013339725.1 of Rhipicephalus microplus. Classification (NCBI taxonomy): domain Eukaryota; kingdom Metazoa; phylum Arthropoda; class Arachnida; order Ixodida; family Ixodidae; genus Rhipicephalus; species Rhipicephalus microplus. Next base: position 14,020 of record NW_023611623.1, read on the forward strand.
AATGGGATTATCTGGTAATAGTGCACGTGCGGTGTGATGAAGACAAGGCAACACATTGACACTATTGTGCCGCATACAGCGAACACAAATTCTTGCCCACTGTCGGTAATAGGAACTCCTCTTCAATATCAGTTTATTCACTTCGTGCAGCCCTCGAATTTATTGAAGCCTGATCATACGTATTTGCTTGCATACTTACGGCCCTTACTTTCTGCTTCCCTTTCTCACAATCATCCGTGATATTTCAGGTGCCCTCTACCGGATGGCTTTGATAAAAAAACTTGATGGCTGGTGGTACTGGCCCAATTGCTCTGTTCCACGACGCCGTTTACCGCAGCCAAAATACCATCCACGGGATCTTTATTACGGAAAAATGGTTCCAGGAGGTACCGCTACGAAAACGTAAACTCTGAGAAAATTTTACGGACCTCAATAAAATTCTATTCTTCCAGATGTGTCTTCGCATTATCAAATAAAATACAATAAAAAAGCTCACGGTGCTGCTTCAAAGACAGCTAAATTGCCAATTTTCATTTTTATTTAGCCTTCATACGAGTTAATGTTTAATAGCTGACGCGATTCTGCTGCTGTAGCCAAAATGTCTGGAACATCTCAGATAAACTAATTTCGTTGTAAAATTATCATAAGAGAGAAGCAGAGACAAGTAGAGAAGCTTAATTGTGAGAAATAACCTGCACAAAGCGGCACCATACTTGAAAAGCCCATTTTATTTGGCATGTCAACACAAAGACTAGCTTGACGTTACCTTCCGTAAGCTTGGCGTAAACGCGCTGCTTTGGTGCTTGAAAGGCCTTTAGGATTTAAAGAGGAATACAGATTCTTCGCTGTAACGTATAAATCTAAATTAAAACAAATTATACTTTAAAATATTTTTTGCTATGTGGACAGGGTTCAGCAATATAAAGGGATTTTCGCCCATAAATTCTTCATCCCAAACCTTGAAATAAACGCTTTTAAAGCCATATAAACCAAATAGCATACAACGGTATTATAGCCTTCTTAAGTAAACCACGAAGACGAAAATGATTCAAATCGCAGATAAACAAAGCAAATTTGGGATTTCTAGACAAGGAGGGTTTGTCATGTAAATTTTTACGAAGGCAACCCTGTAATTCACGTCATTTTTGAAAATTTACACTTACATTTGTGGTTTCGCATAGGCTTGATGTTAAATGAAGACTAACGTAAATTTGGGATGTAGATCTCGTTATTACCATATCAAGCATTATAAAGTAATAGTCGCGGTTAGCGCAATTGCGACTTATGGAAAGTGCCTTGCAGTTACTAGACTTGTTGAACATATGTTATGTACCTCATAAACTGAAAATAATACCGGTGTTACACGGTAACTTTTAATCGCGATCAGTGTTGATCCGTATTAACCGCGATCCAGATTAGGTGCTGCTACACAGTCGCTTTTAATCACGATCAGGCGTAATTGGGTTCAAGCACATCGCAATCCGTGCGTCACGATATGCCTGAGAGATCACGATTTTGCTGTCGTCTGCACCCCCTAGCCCACCATTCTGAAAGCACAAAAAACGAGAACATTGAGTCTAGGTCATTAAAAACACTTTAAAAGAGCGAGATGTTTAAAAAAACGAATATTCTAAACTGTTTAGGTTGGAACAATATCTGAAGTATTGTATATTTTAGGATTCGCATCGAACGCATGTAGTTACGGGAGAATCAGACGATAAGCAGACGACAAGCAGTCGACCGTTGCCTATAGCGCTTAGTGCAACTCTCGCCCCATCGGAGCTGTTGGAGCACCTCGAAGCAAACTGATTATGAGTGTCGCAAGCCTTTCGACTACGTCTCCACGTAAGCGCCCTTCGGGGTCGAACGAAGAGACGTTTACAGTAATTGAACGCTGGCAGGAGCGACTGAAACAGATTTGTGGCGGCAGAAGTGAAACATTGGCTGTAAACAAGATTGACGCTTCACTGCGACTACACGGCTGCGAGCGGGGGCTATCAGAAAAAAAAGCGAAAGTGAAGAATCTCACACAGCAAGAATTTTATCGAATGATGAATTTATGTAAACACTATTGTAGTGGCATGCAAAGTTTTTGACGTTCGAGCAGTTCTTAGACAAATAACATTGCTGTAAAAGGAGTCTATAGACATACCGTATGCCGAGTTTTGTCGCTGGCATGCTTTACGGCAAACAAATGCTACCTGGGGCATTTTCTCTGACCCAAGCTCGAACCATATAAACTTGGGCCGTGTAGCAGCGGTCATAAAGTTGATCGTAATCAAGAACACTGATCCGGATCACCCTGATCACGACTAAAGGTGCCCGTTTGACACCGGTATAAGGTGAGGTTAATTTGCAGCAGAGATTTCATGGTAGAGCTCTTGGCCGTGAGTTATAGATGTCAAATCATCCTCATCATGTATGGGCACGCGCGCTCTTAGTCCTTTTTGTTTTATACTCCAAGGGCACCTCCGTGCGTTTGTCTGAATGCAATAACTCTGATAAGCAGAAGAACAACTACAGAATTAAATTTAGAAAAGAACAGGGATCTGACAAATCACAAAATAGCATACACAAAAGCATTTGGCACATCGCACGCACCTTGAAAATTGGTGTTATGCGAAGAATACGGAGGAAAAGGATCTTTTTGTAATTTTCATTCAGCTACACGCCATGAGATTATGCTCATTGATTGGTATGTGGGATTTAACATGCCACATTCACCATACGAATATGAGGGACGCTGTTGTGAAGTGCTCCGGAAATTTCGACCACCTGGACTTCTTCAACATTCACAGATATCTCAGCACATAGGCCTATAGCATTTACGCCTTTATCTAAACTACAGCCACGATAGCCGGGATATGATCTCGCTACGTTCGGGTCAGCAGTCGAGTACCTTAGCCACTATACTACCGTGGCGGACCATGAAGTGACGCTAAATAAATGTATAAGTATTGAACGCCCACACACATGTTGGACAGTTGCAGACGTTTATTTACGCAGTTAATAAGTGCTGGTGCTCCCGAGCAGGGTAACTCTGGACATGGATACATAAATGAATTTCACCGTAGAGCACCTAATTCAGAGGATGTTAGGCTGACGTGGCGAGTGTATTATATGAGTACATATGTAGTATTTATCAAGCTCGATACCCAGCAATGCTAGTGAAATTGGCGTTTCATGAACTATGGGGTCTCTTTAGAAAATTGTTTCAAGACCTAGAGTGGCTCTGTGATGAAATGTTTGGTTGCCACATAGAATGCTTGGGTTCGATTGCTGCTGGCACCCTGACATTTATTCTTTGCATTCGTCGGGTCAACCCTGCCGATGTCACACGTTTTTCTTAACGCTGATGGGTTAAGATTGCCACTTTGTGTTCTTCCTATTCCTGGGTGTAGATAGTAAGTGATAATCAACTGTGGTACACGCTTGCACACCAGTGGCAGATAATCACCCGTGGGTATAAAATATTGTTAGAGCAAGGAATGTGAGAGAAAGAGCTAACACGACAAATGCCTAGTCAAATCAGGGCCGGCTAGTTGCCAACCAACTCTACAGTGATATGTGCTTGCGCGACTGAGGGTGAGTCGCTTTGACTTTTGTCAAAAACTAACATGAACGCTTTTATGTGTCTGTAGTATTCTGATAACACTGAACGAGAGAAAAATAAATCACATGGTAAATCATGAGTATACAGTATATAAAAACGAATAAACACTCTATAATTGATCATTGTGGTACATCGAATGTTGCGTCCCAAACATTTCTAGAATGCTTACAGATGTCTAACTTAACGAAAACTAAGAAACCGTTAGTTAGATAAGAAGTTGTGAAGTAATAGAGGCAGTTACAATATACGAAACAAATGTACAATCTAGTTCATTAGCGAAGAATTGAATAAACAGCCGCAGTAAGCAATTTTGTTTAAAACCTAAGAAAAAGTTTCTGAAAACTAATTGAGTATTTTCTTATGTTCATGCCGAATGAAACATTTGTCGTGTGACTAAGTTGAGAATGTTGCTTGGTCAAGAATTGTTAAAATGAAGCATTACATTATTACGTGACGCTATATTTTGCTCACCTAGTTTTCAGAAAGCAGTAAATGATTGCGAAATATGTTTATAGTTTCTAGGTGAAGGCAGTTTGCCCCCTATTATTGCACACAGCTGATGAGCCACCTTCTAGTTCATAGGTACTTATCCTTGTGGTAAAGCCGCGTGGTTACATGAACACTACGTATCACTTTTTGAGCTCAACCTTTCGTCAGATAATAGTTCTGACACCTTAGGAAGCTGTATTATAGTAATATTATCCTGGACTTGAACGAATATTAGTTTTTTTTTCGTACAAAATGAGCGAAGGGACCTCCGACGAAATTTTACAAAACTCTAGCTTGAGTGCGCCTGAGTCCCAACAAAAATAGATTTATGAACATACACGGCCGAAAACAACGAAAGATGCAGTCAAAAAGCAAAAATTGAAAAAAATTGTGCATACACTTTCCACATCGCATACAATATATAATTGAAGGATGGGAACTATACACATTGTCAGCAAAAAAAAAAGGGGGGGGGGGATAGTTTATCGGTAGGCTGGTGCGAATATTCGAATACTTTAAATATTTGAAAGAATAGTAAAGTATTCGAATTCACTTCGCTTCGAATGTAAGTTATCGATAATTTCGAACTATTCGCAATGAACAAATAGGTGTATAAAAATCCGCATGTACCGCTTGTAGAAATGGTTTCACTGCAGTGTGGTACTGTGAAACGGTTAAAACACCTAGTAAAAAAATTGTGCTTTGCCGCAAAGCCCACCTTCAATTGTAAAGGGGCCCTGCAGCGCATAGTGAGCCTGGGCAGAAAATGCTGCCAATCGGTACTAGCGGCTACCGGAAACACGTGAGGCAATATTATAGTGGAGCACGTGGCCTGGTAATCACCGTAAATTCTCAAAGTCCGTTAAATTGCTCTCTTCCTTCGGCAAATCACTCGACAAGCTCAAAAATCACTTGCTGCAGCCTTTGGCAGACAGCAGCATGGCGCGCTCGGTTGTTACAGGGGACGCCGCAGGATACCGCCACCTGTCCACGCGAGCGTTTAAGATCACACGGAAAGGCCACGTATTCGAAGCAAAAATCAAAGAGATAGTAAACATGCTCAACGTCACGGGGCACGCGTGACCAATCAACTTTCCTTGTGCCTTCCTTCCCTGCTTAGCTTCCGCCTCTTTCGTCGGGACAAGAAGAAATAATGCATTTGCAGTCTGCGACAAATCTTTAGAGCTCCACGCATAGAAGACTGATTAAAAAAATTTTGTGATGGCGATTTCGTGAGGCAATGAGCCTCTCTAGTAGCTCAATGGGTACTTCAAAAGCTGTTTGGCTAACCTCCCTGTCCTTCCTCTTTCAATCCCCCTCCTCAAAAACTGCTGCAGGGCCCCTTTATTGAACATGTTACCCTCAAGTCAATTCCCAATTTTATTGCGCTCAAAAGCTTATGACGGCGCACAAGCTTTAACTATAATACATTGTAAAATGTTGCATAATTTACATTTTATCCCTAGCATGCTACCAAAACTTAACTCATGCTACTAATACAGGTTGTTTAGACTTCCTTTGAACGAAAGAAATGTCATTTGCATGAAGCATCTATTTCAATTTAAAAATACTATTGTGAAGGGAAGTTAGGTCATGTTAATAATTCTCATTTTTATATGTGATGCGTATCATTTGAATTCCAATCAAAATAATTTGACCAAAATCATTATTATCTTCAAATTTGCTTAGTAATTAAAATTCTCTAATCGCACAAGCGTATTAACTAGAAAACAAACACGCTAACACAATATTTGCACCCTGTACCTTACAAAATGTTCTTTATGTTGTCTGGGTTTTAGTTTAAGTCACCGACAATCGTCTTTTTCTTATTTGTTTAAAATTGTTGGTAAGAGATATAGGATTTTATGATTTCCGCAGTCAGTTCATGTATAGAGAAGGGTATACTCGGCACTTCTAGTGCACACAGGTCAAGCTTGCTAAAGATATCAATTACTATTACGGCAGGTGGTGAAAATATAAGACAGTGCAATATCCTATGTTCATGAGGCATAATTTGGATAGTATTGCGAATATATAAAAAATAAATTGCGAATATATATTGCGATATATATTGCGAATATATAAAAACACGGCTATCTCCCGTGTGTGCTCTGCAATGGATTCCGGCTAATTGCCTCACGGCTATTTTTTGTAACACAAATAGCCTTTTAAGATAAGTTTTTGATGTCATGCCCCAAAGATAAGGGCAATAATTTGTGTTTTAGCTGCAAAAACATTGATATGTCTATGGTTGTGGAAGACGTTGTCGTAGAAAGCTCCAAAATGTTCACCTACTCTGCTTTTTAACGTTCCCGTGTGCTCTTTAACGTTTACACGTGTCCTTTCAATGCTTAATAAAGGTTATTCAAGCTTTCAGGCCACAAAGTGTGCGAACATGGACATATGATAGATGTAAGCACACCACAGGCACCACAAGCAATCGTAGCGGCAGAAAAATTCTGCGCCCTTGCCAGTGAAGTAGGTGAAGCTATTCATTCGGCACGCATATTGGTCTTCGTGAGAGATCGTTTGATCATGTATGGGCTATCTTTATTGTCAATATGCCTGTCTTCAGCCGTCAAACGCTGATCTTCTTTCCTGCACCATTACAATGCCCCTCAGCAGTTGCTAGTTTGCTTTTGCAATGCATGTGCAGTTGCTTCTTAGTGTTTGTAGTCTTGGGTCCGTGTTTCGACGTCCTGTCACTTCAACATGAAAACCTATTATCTTGCTGAGCTTTTTCCCATTCTAAAGATATCCTAGCTTTGCTCGTACGTGCAAGAACACATGAATGAAAGCCCCTCAAGTTTTCCTTCGTGCTATAGCCCGGTCGCCAGTGGTTTTCTGAGGCACTTAGCTCTCCTTCAGACTCCAGTGCAATCAGCGTCCTTGGTAAGCACATGATATATACCAAGCTACCTCAATGTTATTATGACAGGAAGGCACGCCGTGAAGCTTGCCTGAAAGTGTGGCATGAGTAGCTACTCGCTGACTGATTAACACAAAATCGATGCTCGCAATTTTCGGGATACCCCGCCCTCACCCCTTAATACTGTTGATTCTTTTCATTGCTCAAGTCGTGATCCAGTTATAGGGTTCAAAGTGTTATCGGCTTACGTGCAGAAACAACTGTGACAACCAATAGAAATTTTGTAGTCTATGTAAACATGCAAGCAAACGAAGCTCTTCTGTAACATTTTATGGCGACGGGTTAAACTAATCAATTCAATATTTCATAGAGTTTAAAAGGAATGAATAAAATCTTGGAAATGCTTCAGTTTTTTTTACATAGAACAGGGATGACTATCAGCCCTTGTCATCTTCTACTTTTTAATAAGTAACCAAGCTTTTTTTTTTAATAAGTAACGCCTCAAACATGCCGCAAGAAAAAAAAGGTTTGCGCCTGAAACATTTGGCCTCTTCAAGGTATCCTCTACTATGAATTGAAAGTCCAGTCGTGAAGTGCACACTACGTTTTCAGTTCTCCTGCTGCGTATTAAGAAAGGGCCTACTACGCTGATGTAAGGAAACGCGTGAGCATACGCAGCTGCTCACTTGGTTGATGCAGCTGTGGCTCCTGGTGATTGTGCATGTGTGTATTTCGGTGCTTCGTAAGGTGTCTTATGTGCATATGCCCACTGTTGCATAATTCACAGGTTTTGACACCTGGTACAATTTTGTCCTTCTATATATTACATGCGGTAAAGTAGAATCCTGCCATTGTGTGTCACCCATTAGTAATGTTTTCTGAAGTTATAGCATCTACAAATTGCATGGCGCTGTGAACACAACTGTCTGTCATAGAGAGGGCCTAGATTCGATTCTCACTTCAACTGAAAGTTTAATATTTACAGCGAAAGCTGTATGAAGCAACGCAAAAAAACGTTTTTTTGCCACGCGTCTCCATAACGCGTCTCTCAACGCGTCTCCATCAGCTCCACTGTCAGTTACGCCTTTCTTTAAGTCACTACCCAGCACGCGCGCCATTGGCAGTGTCGTTATCGTTAGAGAGTCATTCTCTGTGTCGTAACCAAGCACACGTGCCATTTGCTGAGCCGTCATTGACGTCATTCATCTCTCATCCCCAGGATCTCCACGCAGGTTGGCAACCGTGCCGCCAATCCGCGCAGCTGCAGCTTCAGCTCACATTAATAATAATGTAACGCATAAAATATGTGAAACACAGGACAAGGCAAGGATGAAAGAGGAAGAAGGGGACAAATGAACAAAGGGTCTTGTGTCTCACATATATTACGCGCTGCGTCATTTATTATGTCTTACGAACACGCCCAACCTCATATTGTATTCAACTGACAATTTGCAACTGGAGAGGGCACAGACCCTACGAACGCCTGAGCAGCAGACAACTTTCGAACAACAGCGCTCACAGCTTATCCATGAGAGAATTCATCTTCACCTTGACGATGCAGCCCATCGGTGAAAAAAAGAGGGCAGTGTGGAAATGCCCAACTCACAGTTTGGTACCGAGAATCCAGCCAGCCGCTTAAAAGCCGAAATGGACAATGGCGAGGTGAAGAAGTGACATTGCAGGAAGACGAACATCACCGTTACAATGACGATAATGCGCTTGTTGGCTTGAACATCTGCCTACAGTGAAAGTTTCTCGATCAACATTTGGCTTCGGCTGCGACGTTTGCAACCACCTGCGGCTGCAGGTTTCCTCACTGGTTACCCATATTTATGAAATGCTTAGGCGGTGATATTTTGTTAAATGCGTAGCGTTTCTTAGCGAACTTCAGCCATGTCTATCATGTCTATCTATCGGTCTACTTATCTAGCCACCTACGACATTTAGCCCTTCTAGCCATTTCAAAAATTAGATCTTTACCAAAATTGGTATGACATACCAAGGCTATATGATGAGCATAAGTGACTAGCAATAACGTAAAAATTATGAGGTGTTTGTCATTATTGTCATAATTCACATGCCACGGTCTTGCTCCTTTTGTGGTGGTTTCGTCACGTCACATATTGTAAAAGTGGTATCGCATAAAATAAGTGCATGGTGAACATGAGTGACAGGCTCTAACGTAGAAATCATCCTATGCATATATTGTAAGCCATAACTACATGTACTCTAACTATGCGTTCGCGGCAGCTTCGTTGGCTTCACATATACCAAATTTCGCTTTACGTGACGCGAACGGACGACAAAGCTGAATGACACGTGCAAACGTGATACTTATGACATGATTGTCATGTAAAACTGCACTACAAACTACGTTGAAAGTGTGCTCGCGGCCGTTTCGCTACCTACACATACCAAGTTTGGGGTTACCTTACTTCAGTGGATGACGAGTGTATATGACTGCTGCAAAAGATGACAATCATAAAAAGCGTATCATGTAAGAACATGACTAAGTACCATGCTCATGATGAGCTCGCGGTAGTTTCGCTAACTTCACTTATACCAAATTTGGTATTACGTAACGTCAAAGGACGACGAGGGCAAGTGACTCGTTCTAAGACGATAAACATAATATGCATGTTACGTAAAACATGGTTGCATGCTACGCTCATCGAGGGCTCGCGGGAGTTTTGCTAACTTCACATATACGAAGTTTCGTAATACGTGACGGCAATGGACAGGGAAGGTAAATCACACTTCCTTACTAGGTAATCGTAACATACGTGTCTTGTAAAACATGACTACTTGCTCCGTCATAGCACACTCTTGGTCGTTTCGCTAGCTTCACTTATATCGAATTTGGCTTACTTGAGCTTTGCCTCACCACGGTGGTCTAGTGGTTAAGGTACTGGATTAGCTGACCCGGAGGTCGCGGGTTCCAATGCCGGCTGCAGCGGCTGCATTTACGATGGAGGCGGAAATGTTGAATGCCCATGTGCTCAGATATGGGTGCACGTTAAAGAACCCCAGGTGGTCGAAAGACCTGAAATCCTCCACTACGGCGTCTCTTATAATAATATGGTGGTTTTGGGACGTTAAACCCCACATACCAGCTTACTTAAATTTTATCTTATGAGTGAGTGTGTATGACATTTTTACATGTGTTAACAGCGTACCACGTCCGTTCACCTCGTAAAGTTGTGCTAATTTTAAATTGGCGTATCAACCTTACTCATTTCTGCCTCGCACATCATCTATTCCCACTGTTCGTGGGATTTGCCATTTTTTTAAAGGCTATAGTCTTTCTTGGGGACCTTCGACGGAAAAATTTTGGTCTGTCTGTGGGCACTTTTGTCTGTTTGTTCGTCCTTAACGATATCTCAAACTGCACCAAATACCCGACCCCATCCGCAGCGCCCACAAATTTATCTCAAATTACAGCGTTCAGAATGGGTGATTGTCAAATAAAAAGAAATTAATGCGCACATTTGGGGCGCCTTCACAGCGCGTCCATGTTTTGTTTGTGTGCCTTTATACTAGAAGAGGTATACACAAGTAACTCTAAGGACTGTAGCGTTTATCGCGCTGTGCTTACTGTGCAACGCGATGCTCAAAAAGGTAAGTGTCTCCAACGCTTTGCTACGACGACACGGGGGTGGCACCTGCCTGTCGCTTTACGTTCTACACCTTATCACCTCCGAGACAGGCACGCATGTTTCTCCCCGGGCACGCACGCCTTTGTTTTCGAAGATAACTGCCAGATGGCACTCGTGCCTAACGTGTCTCGACGCGCTCGTTCACCTCCGCTACACGCCCGAGGCACTGTAATGCAGCACCTCCAGAATACCATTCACCTATTTTCTTGCGCAGCACATCAAATAAACGTTTTGTTCACTTTGTCCAGACTAAAGGCTATCGTCTTTCGACAACGTTTGCAGTGTAACATGCAGTTTCGGGGCCAATTGTTTGTTGTTATGGTAAACTAACAGGCAGCACTGATCTTTTGCCTAAAACCAACGAGGAAAACATGGACATGTGGACGAACGAACAGACAAACGCACGGACGGGTGAATGGACGTATGGATGGTCACACAGATGGACGCATATATGATGAAATGATGCAAAATGGTGGTACTTAGATTGTTGACTTGATGGACGAACGGATACACAGACAGATGCATGAACGGACGCACGGATGGCTGCATGGACGAATGGACGCATGGATCGACGCAGGGGCGGATGCATGGACGAATTCAGGGACGGACGTACGGATCGACGTGCGAACGCACGAACAGACCCATGCACCAACGAGTCGATGAACGAATGGACGGTATCACAGACGAACGCATGGACGGACGGGAGCAAGAATGAATGGACAGACGGATGCTTCACCTCACACTCCATTATTTACCCCACAGATATGCAGCCGTTTTTTGTGATTGCGTCAACACAATGATAAGAGGTGATAACTAAAATTCACAGATATAAATATTCTGTATTAGTTCCACTCAAGAATGTAGTATGATAGTACACTACAGTAAAGCATAGTGATGGAAGACTACTTTTGATCTTCAGGACAGTGCCACCTGTAGAAGAAATAAATATGATTACAATGTTATATTCATTTACTTATTCTTCATAACCACTCTAGCATAATTTTCTAAAAACACGCCTTCGGAGGTGGTCTACTTAGGATATTGCTACCCGAGTTTTTTTTTTTTCACTCTAGCTTCATTTGATTTGCGCCCACAAAGCCTGTTAAGAATGTTCAGCGCTAACTTCGGCTAAAGGTTTGAGATGGTTCACGATTATTGGAAATCGCTCTTTTAAAAATGCTCGTGGGATACAAAGACTCGAGATTGTTATAGAGAGGACAGGCTCAAGTTTTCGCAGTTCCATTCACCCCCTTAGCAGACAGAGGGAAAAGCTACGGTCGTTCCAACGGGCCGTGCTTGCTGGGTTTTTCCATTGCACGCACGAAAAACGTGTTCCTTGGAGCGCTTAGCTCACATTTTGCACGCTAAGGGCAGAGGTTCTTCGTCACTTTGGAAAGCAGGCGCGCACTACTCCTGCAATATCAGCGGCTAAAGAAGTTTAAACATCGGGAAGACTTGAAAAGTGCCTGTCAAGTTTTACCGTTTCCTATGCAAGTGGTGCGAGAAGCAATGTTGCCAAGTGTGGATTATGGCTATTCACGAATACTGCGCCGTCTCGTAACTTTAGAAATGTCTTATCGTGCACAGTATGTCAAACTGTTATTTAACTGAAAGAAACGCGATGGCCGGACTCATTATTAAAAGAAAGAATGTTTGTAAACTAAAAAACAGCAAATAGACAACCCCTCTACATTTCGCAATTGGGCTCCGGCTTTCCGAGTTGACCATTGATAGTGTGAAAGCGGTGAAGCTTCTGAGCTTAATGCACTGAAAATACCGTACTGTGAGCCCTGTAAGAGTTTTATTCAGCTGATGGCTGTAGACTTCTCGCCGCCACTCAGTGTAGATTCGTGCTGCGGCTTCGCGCTGATCGTTTTTACATACAGGTCTTGCAAGCAACACCCACCGATGAGCTAGTATAATAAGGTGTTGTGATTTAGGATTGAAGTCATAAGTTATATTCCGGCGTACGCCAGCTGTGCTTCCATGGGAGCGAAAGGCAGTAACAGTGCGCTCAGATTTTGGCGGAAGAATGATAGACAGGGCTTGCTGACACGGAATATTTCAAGTGTACGTAAGCATGACGTTTAATGTGAACAGACGTGACCCTCGGCGTGTATGTACCCTCTGTCTGTTTTCGTCGCACCGTTTACACCATGAAAATATTTAGGTGCACGTTTTAAAAAAATCCCCAGGTAGCTGGAATCAATCTGGAATCTCAAACCAAGGCGTGCTTCCTAATGCTATCTAGGTTTTGGCACGTGGAATAATATATCCTTGCATTCACCTAATCCGCAAGCGATATACAACTGCTGCTATGAAAACAAGTTGAAAAAAGAAAGAGAACCAAAGCGCAAATAAAAAAATTGTTCAATCGGCAAATATAAGCGGTACATAAAAACATGATGCTCGATCCTACTGGGTATTGTATACATGACGAATACCAAGCTAGCTGTCAAAACAACTGAAGTGACATTCGAATCAGTGAACACGCTGCGGGATAGGCCGTCAATATTTTTTTTTGAAATAACACATACGCTCCAAGAAACATCCATGGTCGAAGTGGACATAAAATACTTTTTTTTCTGCGCATCATTATACTTTCAAAGGAGCTGTGAAAAATCAAAGGTCTCTTTGAACTTAACCAAACGACCTTGTTGACACCGGATGAGAACCTCGGCAAAAGTTATGAAACTTAACACTTCGCATTGAAAGGCGCTGAACCGGCCAGACGTAAGTTTAGTTTCTTCACACTGACCTCCTAATATATACAAAGCCATGTGACAAACCTGGCATTCAAGCAATCGAAATCCAAACGCTATATACAAATGCACGCGAAAGCGTGGGGGTAGTTTGCCGAATACTCCAAAAAGACATGAATTCCGCAGCAAATGAGCGTGTTACCGGTAACATACATATAGAATTCATGCCTTCACTTCACTTTTATTGTCATAAAAATGCAGCTGTTCATAATCGTCATTCACATAGCACTCGCTCAAACACATCGTATTTGACTTGCTTGGTCTCGCAAAGGTTGTCAAGAAATCACCCTCTATTATGATAGGTTTCACACCATGAAAACGTTTTTATATTATTTTGACATCTTCGGAGCAAGTCAGAGGTGACACTGCACGTGGAAAGCAATTAGATAACAGCGCGTGCAGAGCGCATGAACGGGCTGATATAAAGCAGGTAGAATGCGGGAGCGGGCACCGATTGATTGATTTGTGGGGTTTAACGTCCCAAAACCACTATATGATTATGAGAGACGCCGTAGTGGAGGGCTCCGGAAATTTAGACCACCTGGGGTTCTTTAACGTGCACCCAAATCTGAGCACACGGGCCTACAACATTTCCGCCCCCATCGGAAATGCAGCCGCCGCAGCCGGGATTTTACCCGCGCCCTGCGGGTCAGCAGCCAAGTACCTTAGCCACTAGACCACCGCGGCGGGGCGGGAGCGGGCACCGAGCGACCGGCTTTTGCTGGAAAGGCGGTGAAATGCGCGTGGCACAGCCCCCTTGGGAGGTTGGGAGGAACAAAGAGCTTGCGCGACCGGCTAGTGACAAGGCTTGAATATTGGATAGCACATTTATTACCAACGCGTTTCGCCGTTTGTCAGTTTATCCATGGCCAAAGCTTCGTTCGCCGCTATCAGTGCCTTGATGTAATCTGACTTTTCCATTACGTGGCCGCAAGTTCAGCCCAATAAACAGCTTAACCTGACACCAAGTCTGCTCCCCTTGTCCACGTCATGATCTTCTAATAATATCTAGCTAGCTCTACTACAAAATTCATTTTTTTTCATTTCTTTGGTGGTCTAGAACATGTACCTTAGTGTTGGTAAAATAAACAAATTTTTTGTTGAACGTTTAAGCAGCACAGGTTATCTACTTCAACAACAGCATCGCAGAGACGAAACAGCATTGCGATTTTTGCAGCAATGTTAGGAAATGGATGCATCATGTTTTGCCTAATCACGATGCTGCACATCGGAACAGAATGATTCAGTGTCTTGTAAAAATAGAGAGTCCCATGTGCGTCACACAACCAAAAAATTGTGTCCCGTTTTGAAGAAATATTATTCAGTGTGCAAAAAACCGCAAGAGTGATCGTTGGGGCAAGAAAATTGTTGGTATTGTAGTCGCTGCATGTGCAGCACGGAGCCAAAAAAAAAATAAATGACCTTTTGATAAAGCGCTTGGTAAGAATCATATGCGTTGTTTTCGCCAATAGCTGTTGCACTTCATTTTTGTTTCGAGCAAGCGTAATCCTCGAACAGCATCTACGTCATTTAAGTTTTGTTCTCGCATTTTTTTCTGTTTTTTTTCAAGGTAGGACAATAGGGGAAATGCATCTGTTTGCTCTGCACATATGATGCGCCGGAAATATCTTTTACCTCGTCTTCTAAGTTAAGTTTTTTATAGACTTTTTCCTACAACAAACGACCACTCATTGTTGCGCGGCAAAAACTCATTCATCTAAACAGTGCTTACGTTTGGGTTTCGGTCATTTTTTATTTACAAAAAAGCACAGAGACAATACTTGTGAAGTCAAACCTTGATTTCATAAGATACAGAATGTCAACGATAGGGGGCAGCATTCAAAGAGGTTCAATTATTGAACGTGAACATGAACTGAAAACATTTCAGTTCATGAGCTTTTTTTGCTTGAACAACTGAATACAAGAAATGGCCTGCACTATCACGAGGGGAGAAACAATTTTTTTTTAATGTCAAGAGAAGAGGGGGTCTGGAAAGGGAGTAGAGGCCTACGTTTTTTGAAGAATTATTTTGAATTCGCTATATTGTTATAGTTATAGCTAGTAATGCCGAGTGCTTGTTTTATCGCGTGCAATCAATAAAAAACAGCAAATTACGATTTCATGTGTGTTCAAAAAAAATGTCTTTGACCTCTTCGTCTTAGGAATCGTTATAAAGCGCAAGTAAAATGTCTCCTTACAGAAGTGGTTTAGTGCTTACTATACAATGATGTAGGAGAGCTTATACAATGTCTGTTAGTGTTTTTCAGCTCAATTCAAGCATTGGTTTTCGTAAGTGCAAACACATTGACGCTTTACGCTGCATCTCTAATCTGACGAATAATGTCGATGATTAAAGACTGATTAAACATGTTTTGTGGTAAGTAATACCTGTAGTAGCTCTAGTAGTCAACGCTGAGAGCGGATCGAATGAATACATGTGACAGTCAGAAGAGAGAGAAAACTTTATTTGCGCATAATGCGGAGCATATAAATTAGTCGGGCCCCTAATCCAAGGCCCCACTGGCCCTAGCCATTATCTCTACCCGTTGAACCAGCCAGCGCTAATCAAATAGACAGCAGTGCCTTCCATTGTTTCTCGGTGTTGCTCATGTTGTTGTGTTCTTTATTGTGATGAGTACAATCCCAGGTGATGTGAAACAGAGTTGGTGTGGCCCCACACCACGGACATATATATTTGTATGCTATGGCGTTGAATACATGTAGCCTGTGTAAGTTCGTGTATGTGTTTGTTTTCATTCTGCGTAATACCACATATTTTATTGCTGTGAAGTTCTTATGCGGTGCTGGATACAGTTTTCCATTGCCCTTGTAATACCGAAAAATTGTACGAAAGTTCGGGTGGGGCATTGGATCCTCTATTGCAGTGTGCAAAGAAGCTCGGTGATTTGAGAAGCTTCGAGCCGCCTCATCTGCAAACTGGTTCCTGGTGACGCCCTCGTGCCCTGGCGCCCAGATAATGGTTCGGATGCATGCAATTGGAAAGTCTTTATGAAGTTTGGTTATAATTTGGAAGGCCTTCATAGATATTCTACGTTTTTCGTAATTCCTACATGCAGCCTTCAAATTCGTAATTATTGTCAATGGGGCTTTCCGTTCCCTGCCCTCCTTAATTGCCAGCGCGAGCGCTATCTCCTCCGATTCTGTGAAGGAGGCTTGGGCTATGGAGGCACAACTTGTAACGTTTCCTTTTCGGTCTGTGACCACGGCCACCATATTTTTTGCATTTTATGATATGGTGCAGCGTCTGGAAAACTCACCGTAATCAAATATTTTGTCGCATTTGGCTTGTCGCATTTTTTGCAAATAAGCGCCTCGCTGCCGGTCAACAAAAAGAGTGCGTGCCGTAAGTAGAGTGCGTGCCGTATATGCGTGCCGTAAGTAGTACTTTGCTTAATGGCAGCCAGCATCCGAGCTGAGGCTTTATGACGTGGAGCTTATTCAATATTTGACTGTCCCACAGGTGTTGCCAGTAGTCTCTAAGTTTCTTTAAGGAGCAAAATTTTCATGCCTAAGGCTGCTACGGCACCCGACAGATTCATAGGTTTTCTTGCCACCGATACGGCGGTTTTGTCTGCAGCTATGTTTCTCTATACACCTCTATGGCCGGGTACCCAACATGATGTGACATGCTGCTTAGCTATAAGCACCAAACACAAGAAAAAATGCAGCTCATTCAAGACGAGATCTTGGTTTTTGAAAAAGTGCAAAATAGATTTTACAAGGCTTAACCAATTAGTAAATAAACGGCTTTCTGTATATTTGTGTGCTTTATATGTTTATTGGCCGATAGTACGGTGTATGCCTCAGCCGTAGATATACTCGTTTCGGGGTAGAGAACATCCGATTCAGAAAGGGATGGTCCAAGTGCTGCTTAAGCTCTTCCAGTATATGACTTTGATGCATCCGTGTAATATTCCGAACTTGAGTATTTAGCGTGAAGATCTCGAAAGTACATTTGAATGTGTACCTCTGGAGCATGCTCCAAGATTTCCATAAAGGATATGTCATAGTCGACTTGTTGCCACTGCCATGGTGGTAGAAGTCTTGCTGGTGGCTTTAAACGATGTTCTAAAAATGGGACATTTGTTTCTTCAGCAAGGCCTCTCACTCGCACTGAGAACGGCTCCCAACAGTTGGTCGGTTGTGGAAAAATGTAAGCGATGATGTGTCATTTATGATAGAGTAGCAGGGTGCTCTGACATGCAGTTGAATTTCAGGAAGTATGTGATACTGGTGCATGCCCTTCGTAGCTGGAATGACCACTCCTTTGATTTTGCATATAGGTTCTGTGCTCGGCTTGCTCTAAAAGCACCGGTCGCTAGGCGGATACCAAGATGGTGAACAGGGTCTAACATCTTGAGGGCAGTCGGTGTGGCAGAATTGTAAACAATAGCGCCGTAATCTAAACGCGACAAAATGAGACTTTTGTACATGTTCATGAGGCATTTTCTGTCACTTCCCCATGTTATGTGTGCAAAAAACCTTACTACGTTCATCGTCTTCAGACACTTCGCTTTCAAGTGTTTCAAGTGAGAAATGAGCGTGAGCATTGCGTCAAGAATGATGCTGAAAAATTTGTGCTCAGAGACTTCTGGTATAGTATTTCCTCATACCTCAATTTTAGGGTGCGGTTCTAACCCTCTCTTATTCGTGAAGAGAACGCATGCGCTTTTCTATAGGCTCCGTCTAAATCCAAATTGGTCCATTGTCACAGGTCCCGTTAATTTGGGAAACGATCGCCGGGCTCATTCCAAGTGCCGACGTATCGGCCCCCCCCCGAACCGCACCACGAAAGCGTGGACAATTTAGAAGTGGTCCTTTTTGCCGCACCAGCAGACGCCGGCTGTGGCCCAAAGAACAAGTCAGAGCCGAGAGTTGATAAACAAAACAAAATTATATTCTCAATAATGGCAGATCAAAAACAATACACAAGTATGCACACTCCACAATAGTTGAATACAATATTTCACCAATCAAACAACGTACTACACAGTACAATCAGCTACATCAGCCACACTCGAAACAACGGAGACAGACAACAATACGCACTACAATGCAGTCGCATGCATTGAACCCCCAAGACACTTAAAGACTAAAGAGATAGAAAACCTATTCAGTCCAAAGTTCTTGGAACAAAAGTCTGGATGATACTCTTCCGAAAATCACTCACTCAAAGTCCAGCGTTGTTGTCGTTCCGCTGCCCCCGAAGTTTCTCTTCCAGGAAACATCGCGTCTTCACTTGGCCCCCGAAGTTTCTCTTCCAGGAAACCTCGCGTCTTCAATTGGCAGCTCTCCAAGCTTCAAACTTCTTTGCCGGAAACACGTCGGCTTCACACACGCAGCTGTTGCCACGCGTCTTCGCTCGACAGCAGTAGACACACACTCTTGCCTGTAGCTCGAGCCTTATACCCTCAGGTGGAAATCCTCTTCTTCTCCTCCTTTGTCACGGAAGACAAAAGGCTTCGCCCACAAGGCGGAACGCTCTACGCACTCTGGCGCATACTTTCTTCTTCACCTGCTTTGTCACTAATGACAAAACCTTCACCAACTGACGCGGCGAGATACCCTACGCACTCTGGCGTTAACTTCCTTCTTCTCCTGATCTCCCATCTCCGCTGCTCGGTTAAATACATTCCGCGCGTGATTCCAGAAAGTTCTCATCAATAGTCGGCGCGATACGCAGCGAAGGCTAAGAAGAGGGCGAGACGGTTCGAAGGCCGTCCGCAACGAATGACGCAACCCGGCATCAACACGCCCCTTTTCATCTAGAATTTTCCAGGGCTTGCTCGGTCGCCGATGAGAGGAGGCTCGTCAGCGAATCCACGCTTCCGAGGGGAGAAGGACGCGCGCTTGGAGAGTCTATAAATGCTTGTTTTCTTTTTTTTATCGTTGACCTCTCGGCGTCTCGTCCCGAGAATTTGGCGGCGCACCCGTTTTTGAGCGCTCGTTTTGTAACACTGCCCCCCACTTTAAGAATATTATCTCATAATATTCAAAACCACACAAACGAGCGCGAACAGTCCCCACACTCTCAGAGACTGTACCATAGTCCGTCGCTCATGACACGTCACATTTACAATAGATCACTCAGTACAATTGTACATTGTAATTCACTCTCACAACACATGAAATATAACCACAGGTACATGAGTACAACACTCCACCACATATTCCAAACAATACAAAAGTATTGTTTGAAACAGTTCTCTCATTACAAAAATTGTACAATACTATACATGACGTCACAGCAGAAAGACTTCGACACTTGTGACACAGGATAACACAATAAAAACACAGCCAAACGCATTCCGATTGGACCTCAGCACCTATCCTAAGTACTTCGAGCTGCGCTTGCGCCCTTTCTTACGGTGCTCGCTCGATCTTTTTTGTTTTTCCTGTTTTGTTCCGACCAGCCCTTTCCACCAATGGTATCTGAGGCGGCGTCTCAGCCATTGTTGTCATACCGACATTGTTAGCGGGTCATGACGCTCAACCGATCCTGCCCGATTATTCACCCGCTTGTTCATGTCACGACATTTGGCCTGGCTGGCCGACTCCGTCACCTTTACACTGTCGTTCGGTTGAGGTCAAACCGACGCAAGTCCGGCTGCCCAGCACGTAAACTCATTCAATACGATCATGTTCTCATTCGCTGTCTCTTGCGCCCAGGCTTCACCTTAGGATCGAGTGAAATCCTTCCCAGGATTGTTCTCCGCTGAATCTCGCGGTCCCTGTGTCAGCGGAAGCTCCATCTTCGGGTCTTCCCCCAAACATTCTGGATCATTCGGCCCTCGCGCCCCATCGATGTTTCCGATGACGACGTCGTACAGGGGGGGTCGTCATGCATAGAGCGGTAACCTTCCCGCTGAAGTACGGGGTTTCAACCTCAATTTCTGCTTCGGGAAGCATCCGAACCATACGGTCAATTAGGCAAACCGGTTTCGTTTTGCCTGTCAACTCAGTTTTCCGTACTAAATTTCTCCGCACGATAACCGTGGAGCTAGCGGTGTCTCTTAGAACCGTAATCTTCTTGCCCGCAACTTTTCCAGGCAGCGTTGGCATTCCCTTCGTAACGCCGGTTGGCTGTTTTGTCATTACAGCACCCACAATACGAAGTTTCTCTTCATTTTTCAACTCTACAAATTCGTTGGTGACGGCATCACCATCGGATTTCGGTGCTGCTAGCACACAGGATACCTGGTGAGTTTGACTCACTCCGTTACGACAAGCGTCTGTTTTGTGCCCAGTCTGACCACACTTAAAACATTTTACGACCGTGGGACTCGTAAAGCTAGTACGACAGTTGTTCGTGCGATGACCCACTCGGTTACACAGAAAACATCGCGGAACACTTTCCGGTGCACGCTTCTTTTGTTCGGGTGCCGAAATTTTTGAATCTTCGGGACACTTCTTCTTGACCTTGGCCAAATTAGTGCCACCTTGTGCTTCCAAGAATTGATCAGCCAATTCAGCATTCCTTCAAGTGACTCAGCCTTCCTCTCTTTCAAGTACAGCGACAGGCTTGGGTGGCAACTAGTAAGAAATTGCTCTCTAATAAGCAGCTCTCTAAGCTCATCGTACTTCTGCGCGGTCCCCGAAAGTTCAATCCATCTGTCGAAATAATGGCTAAGTCGGGCTGCGTACTGCGTAGCCGTCTCACCATCAGCTGCCTTTCCTGTCCGAAATCTGTCCCGAAATCCTTCCACAGTAAATCTAAATCGCTTCAGTAAAGCAGCTTTCATTTTTGCATAGTTGGCTGCATCGGTCGGCGTCAGCCTACCGTACACACTGAGCGCTTCACCACTCAAGCAAGTACTGAGAGCAGTTGCCCATTGATATTCCGGCCAATTGTGGCTCCTTGCAATTGCCTCAAATCTGTGAAGGTACGCGTCAAGGTCGTCCTTCCTTTCATCAAACGCTACGAGCAGCTTGCTTGGATTCAAGCGGAAGCCATGGTCTTCCCGTTCGCTGCTTACAACTCTAGCCTCAACGGGAGTTTCACTTCGCTGTTGCAAACCGAGCCGCTCAAGTTCTATTTCGTGCTGCCGCTGTCGTTCCCTTTCCTCTCTTTCTTCTTTCAACTGTCGCTCCTTTGCCTCTCTTTCTTCTCTCGACCTCTAAGCAGCCAGCTTTTCTCTCTCCAGCTCCAACTTCAATTGCTGTTCTCTTTCTTCTTTCAGCTGAGGCTCCTTTACCTCTCTTTCTTCTTTCAGCTGTCGCTCCTTTGCCTCTCTTTCTTCTTCCTCTCTTTCAGCTGCCTCCTCTCTCTCTCCAACTCAGCTGATTTTTCCGCTTTGGCTCTTTCGACCGCCAAGCTTTGTTTTTCCAGCTCAGCTGCCTTTTCTTCTTTGACCCTCTCTTTTTCTTCTTTTTCCTTCTGGGTGACCCACTTCCGTAGTTCGGCGCCAGAAAGACCCATCTTCTCACCATGAGCTACTAAATTTTCGAGTTCCATTGTGTCTCGCAAATAAAACTTTGCCGCGTGCGAAAAATATCTGCCTAAATCAGTATATCAGAACACTCTCCTGCATTCGTTAACGAGAACACTGAGCAACACACAAAATCGTTCCGATAGCACCATAAACAACTCGAGGCTCTTTCTTACTACTATGAACACACTGTGCACCAAAAGGTCCTGTCGCGGACGCCAGATTAATTGTCCCAGGTCCCGCAAATTCGGGAGGCGATCGCCGGGTTAATTCCAAGGGCCGAAGTATCGGCCCCCCCGAACCGCAGCACGAAAGCGTGGACAATTTAGAAGTGGTCCTTTTTGGCGCGCCAGCGGACGCCGGCTGTGGCCCAAAGAACAAGTAAGAGCCAAGAGTTGATAAACAAAAGAAAATTATATTCTCAATAATGGCAGATCAAAAACAATACACAAGTATGCAAACTCCACAATAGTTGAATACAATATGTCACCAATCAAACAACGCACTACACAGTACAATCAGCTACATCAGTCACACTCGAAACAACGGACACAGACAACAATACGCACTACAATGCAGTCGCATGCATTGAACCACCAAGACACCTAAAGACTAAAGAGATACAAAACCTATTCAGTCCAAAGTTCTTGGAACAAAAGTCTGGATGATACTCTTCCGAGAATCACTCATTCAAAGTCCAGCGTTGTTGTCGTTCCGCTGCCCCCGAAGTTTCTCTTCCAGGAAACCTCGCGTCTTCACTTGGCCCCCGAAGTTTCTCTTCCAGTAAACCTCGCGTCTTCAATTGGCCAGTCTCCAAGCTTCAAACTTCTTCGCCGGAAACACGTTGGCTTCACCCACGCAGCTGTTGCCACGCGTCTTAGCTCGATAGCGGTAGACACACACTTTTGCCTGTAGCTCGAGCCTTCACCCCTCAGGTGGAAATCCTCTTCTCCTCCTTTGTCTCAGAAACCAAAAGGCTTCGCCCACAAGGCGGAACACTCTACGCACTCTGGCGCATACTTTCTTCCTCTCCTGCTTTGTCACTAAGGACAAAACCTTCACCGACAGACGGGGCGGGATACCCTACGCACTCTGGCGTTAACTTCCTTCTTCTCCTGATCTCCCATCTCCGCTGCTTGGTTAAATACCTTCCGCGCGAGATTTCAGAAAGTTCTGATCGTTTCGTCGGCGCGATACGCAGCGAAGGCTGGGGAGAGAGCGAGACGGCTCGAACGCTGTCCGCGACGGATGACGCAAACAGGCATCACCACGGCCCTTTCCATCTGGAATTTCCCAGGGCTTGCTCGGCCGCCGATGAGAGGAGGCTCGTCGGCGAACCCACGCTTCCGAGGGGAGAAGGACGCACGCCCGGGGAGTCTTTGGATGCTTGTTTTCTTTTTTTATCGTTGACCTCTCGGTGCTTCGTGACGAGCATTTGGCGGCGCGCCCGTTTTTGTGCGCTCATTTTGTGACATCCACCCATTTAGCAACGCTTATAGAGCAAAGTTGAACATGTTCGCAGATAGCGAGATTTCACGATTTGAAACCTGTCTGCACGTCAGCTACATATACAGAATAGAACAGGGCTGGTGGAAGGACTTGGTTGAGGGAGTTCATCTTCACAACAAACAATGAACTCCTTAGCACACCACCTCGCGGAACACCAGTCTTATGGGTGAACAACCTGGACAAGGCTGGACCAACCCTCCCACGAAAGGCGTTGTTAGTGAGGTAGCTTTCGAATGTGTTCAGTATGTTGCCACAACTACCCGTTGCAGAATGGTCCTGAAGAATAACATAACGCCATCTTGTATCATGTGCTTTGTCTAGATCTAGGAGTACCGACAGGAAAAATTGTTTATGTAGCAAGGCATCTCAGATGTTGTCCTCAATTCGAACAATGTGACCGATCGTTGACTTGCTGTCTCTAAAGCCGCACTGAAGGGGGTCTAGTAGTTTGTTGCATTCTAAAACACTTTAAACTCTCCTTCACCATTTTTTCATACAACTTGCACAAGCACCTTGTTGAAGCTAGTGATGGATCTTTTCCTTGTTTAAGTATGAGGATGAGAATGGATTATTTCCAAGAGGATGGTATCTTACCAGCCACCCACATGGTGTTATAAATCAGCAAGAGTGTTTTTAGTGTTTTGGGGTGCAGAGGCTTTATTAATTCGTACGTGATGTGATCACCACTTGGTGCCGACTTGTTACATGCTCCGAGGAACGCCTTTAGCTCTGCTAAGGTAAATAGAAGATTGTGCCCTTCATGTCATACGCACTTTCTCTTAAATTGCTGCTGTTCGGCACGTTCTTTTTACCTCAGAAAGGTTTTGGTATAGTGCACCATACTAGAAAAGTGTTCAAATTGTTTGCTCAGGAAATCAGCCTGATCCCTAGGCTCTCACCTTCGTTATTCACTAAGGAACGGGATGTGACTGTCGTCCTTTGAGTCTGTTTACTCTGTTCCACACTTTTGACTCCTCTGTATAAGAGTTTATATTGCAGATGTACCTTTCCCAGCTCTCCCTCTTAGCAAGTATTCGTGTTCTTCTTCCTTGCAACTTCAATTTTTGAAGTTTTCTAGGTTTTCAACCGTTGGGTATTAATGTAGCAGTTCTCAAGTTTTGTTTTGGTTTTGCGTGCTTTCTGACATTACTTAATCCACCATGAAATTATGCGTTTATCACTTATTTCTTTACTTTGTGGAATACACCTCATAGCAGCATCCATAACAAAAGCTGTAAAATATGCCACAGCATTCTCTTTGTTCAATGATGCAACATCTTCACGCCTTAAATATGTTGCCCCTTGGAATAGCTTCCAGTTGTATGTTTCAATCTTCAACTGCGGAATACGATGTAGGCATTGGTCCTGTGACGTTAGATTCAAAAGTATCGAGAAATGGTCGCTTCCGTAAGGGTTCCTAATACCGTGCCACTCAAGATATGGCAAAAGCGTGCGATACCTGATACTGAGGAATTAATGGATGAGTATGTTTGGTGTGCCACACTGCAATATATAGGCTCCTTTTTTGAGTAGGCAGGCATCTGAGGAAAACAGGCAGTTTAACACAAGGCGTCTTCTCGCATCATAGCGGGGGTCTCCCCACAGTGGATTATTTATTTTTATTTATTTATTTACATTACACCTACATCGCCGTGAGGCATTACGTAGGAGAGGTACACATAATAATTTAACTGCATAGGTTTCAATCAAAACAATAGATTCAACAAATAAAACAAAAAAACAGCACTCAAAATATTTTAAGAGAAAAAAACAACTCGAATATTGGTGAGCGAAAACAACGTCACAGTCATGCATTTGAAAACACGCACACGCTTCAAGACAGCAAACCATTCTTAGTGGCATTAATATTGTAGGAGTTGTTACAATGAAGAAAAAAAAGGATTCATTATCAGTTTCATTGACGAGATCATCCGGTAGACGGTTCCATTCTTGTATTGTTTTTATGAAAAAACAACTACCGAAAGAGTGGGTTTCGTAACGGTATTTTAATATTTTTCCTGAATGGTCCTGACGATTAGAGACGTACGTTGGTGTGCACAGATAATCAAGAGGGTTAATGGCATTTCCATTATAATATATACAATGAAGAAATTTAAGCCTGAGTTTCTGCCTCCTTACCATCAGTGTCTCCCATTTCAATGCTCGTTTCATTTCTGTGATGCTTACAAAGGAGTCATAGTTGTTGCCAACAAATCTGGCTGCTTGGTTTTGAACTTTTTCCAATGCGTCAATCAAGTATTGCTGAAGGGAATCCCACAATACGCAAGCGTACTCTAAAATAGGTCTTACATACATGAGATAAGGGGTTTGTTTCACGGTCTGTGAAGCTTGCCTAAAATTTCTGCGTATGAAGTATAGCATCCGGCCTGCCTTGGTCACAGTTATGTCAATGTGTTTATTCCACTTGAAATCGTCGGAAAATTAGACGCCCAGGTACTTATATTGGGAATAACTGCTAATTATTGAATTATTTATTTCGTATGTTGTGTCTAGTTTACTAATCCGGTTGGTGAATGATACGCAAAAACATTTACGGACGTTTAGACTCATTTTTCATTTTTGGCACCACGTTGATATTCGGTACAGATCATGCTGCAGAATTTCAGCATCCTTGTGCGATTTAATCACTCTAAACACTACACAATCATCTGCGAATAACTTAATGTGAGAGGTAATACCATCGACTATGCTATTATATAAATCAGGAAAAGAAAAGGTCCTAATACGCTTCCCTGTGGTACACCGGACGTAAAGGTTACCGCAGATGATTTTCATCCGTTAGGCACTACGTTCTGCTGTCGATCGTTTAGATAGTTCTTTACCCAATTGATAACTTTAAGGTTTATGTTTGCAGAGAGCATTGCAAATTCTAGCAGATTGTGTGAGACGGTGTCGAAGGCTTTCCGGAAGTCAAGGAACACTGCATCTACTTGAGCGCCACTGTCTATAGATTGTGCGATGTAATGCTGCAATTCGACTAGTTGAGTTACGCATGAGCGTCTATTTCTGAAACCATACTGAGATGGAGTGAGGAAGTTGATTGACTCTAGGTGTTTACCTGTTTCGCTGTATATGATGTGCTCAAATAACTTACAGCAAATTGCTGTTAGCAAGATGGGTCTGTAGTTTTCGACAAGCTTTTTATCACCTGATTTATAAATAGAAATAACGTTTGCAACTTTCCAGTCATGTGGGACAACTCCAGTATTTAGTGTAATTTCATATATAACACATAAATACTTTGCAATAACGCTGTGACAGTTTTTAAGAACAAATGGTGATAAACCCTCTGGTCCAACTGCTTTAGTTTTATCTATCTGCCGTAACAAGTAATCAACACCAGTCATGTCAACCTCCACGTCTTTCATGGAAGTCCACGTGACTGGAAGCGCCCCCACATCGCCAGGTGTGCTTTGAGTAAAAACTGATTGCAAATAGTTGTTAAAAGCTTCAGCTTTTTCTTCATCGGCGCACGAAGTATCACCCTCCACGGTCAGAGCAGGAATGCTTATATCGTCTTTTCTAATTTGTTTAACATACTTCCAGAACTCTTTCGGGTTTTGCTTCAACCTATCGCTTAATTGGGCAAAAAAAGTATCCTTCCTTGATTTTATTGCCGATTTCAGTGTCAGGTTTGCATGCCTTAGCTCTTGTTTATTAGACGTGGTACTCCTATCGCGAAATTTTCTGTACGAACTTCGTGCTTTCCTAATTAACCTGCGAATGTCTTTATTAGACTAAGGCTTTTGTTTTGTTCTCTTCTTTAGAATTCGCTTTGGTACAAGACTTCAACTGCGTGAAGTACCTTATCACGAAAATAAGACCACAGAGCTAAACAGCAACGACTTTCTGCCAAAAGCAAGAATGTTGGATAATATGACTCCAATTCTGCAGAAACAGAATTGTAGTCACCTTATTCATACAGGAAAATTTTTCGGGGTA
This sequence comes from Rhipicephalus microplus, assembly GCF_013339725.1. Lineage (NCBI taxonomy): Eukaryota > Metazoa > Arthropoda > Arachnida > Ixodida > Ixodidae > Rhipicephalus > Rhipicephalus microplus. The sequence continues at coordinate 41,331 of NW_023611623.1, forward strand.
TTGCCTGTGCTACTTGGCAGTATTCTATCTTTAAATCTGCCGCAATGGCCTTATGGTTACTTATACCAGGAATCACCGACACAGTGGAAACAATTTTTGGGTCATTACATAATAATAAATCCAGAATGGCATCATGTCTCTTTGAAACATTCACATGTTGACAAAAACCAAACACTCTCAAAAATTCGCCGAACAAAGTATACACTGACGACCTGTTTTGTGTACCACTGGTTATCCAGTCAAAATATGGTAGATTGAAATCTCCTTTAAGGAGTACACTGTCTGGAATTAACTGTACCGTTTCAGAAAGCAGTGTCATAGGAGTATCACCACTGTCTGGTTGTCCATAAAAACAACCAAACACGACAGTATTTGACAGTATTTCCCTTCGGTAAAAAAACACGGCACCAAACTGCCTCGGGAGAATTGTGGAAAGTAACTTCTTCGCTAGTCCACTCGTTCGCTACAAGAATAAACACGCCCCTACCATGGCGATTTCTATCTTTCCTATATACAGTGAAGCCATGTGGGAAGACCTCAGTATCAGGTATCGCACTGTCCAGCCAAGATTCTGTACCCATAATAATTTTTGCTTGAGTAGTTACCACAAGGGACGCAAAGACGTCAACTTTATTATTAATACTTCGACAGTTCACAAGAAGCAACGGTATGCGCCCGCACGTGCTTGAAGTATCGATTCTCCCAGTTCTGCGAGGACTGACGTAACGTCAAACGGCTTCTTGTGATCGCGCATGTGCATGCAGTGGGACAGGTTCGTTCATTTCACTGTCCCACACGAAAGTCTTTCCGTTGATAACAAGCTTATCATAGTTAAGGCACACTCGGCATCCCTTGCTATCTCTCTTTTTTCTGGCATAGTTCTAAAGAAGCCGTGGTTTTTTCGCGAACAGCATGACTGAAGTTTTTGGATACACTAAAAGAGGTGTTCTTAAATTTGTAAGCATTACGCATAACACTTTCCCTGGCTTTCCACCCCGAGAAGATTGTGACGATAGGCCTGATGCGCACCTCTGTGAAGGCCCCCAGCCGGTGAGCTCTTCTATCGGAATGTTACTAAGCTTGAGCACGTTAATGCAAATCTCTTCAACCAGGCTCTCAGATTTTTTCCATGTTTCTTTGCGCTCATTGTATGGCACACCGAAGAAAACTAAGTTTAACCGGCAGCTCCTGTTTTCGAGATCGTCAAGCTTAGCCTCTATCTTTCTTTCGGATATTTCAACAATCTTAATGCGCTCCTCGATTACATTTGATTTTGCTATCACGCTGTCTATTTTTTGTTTGGGTTATGGGCATATATGGCAGAGGAAGTTCCTAGATGAAGCTTTAGAATTGTGCTTTATGGAGTTGATAGGTAAAAGGAATGAATATTGAAGTGATAGTGACAAGCCTAATAAATATCACTGCCTGAATTGTAACTGCTTCGAAAGGCGTTTGTAGATTTAACTGCCTACAGGCGATACCATGGCTACTTCAACCACCATGGCTACTTCTCCGGAAGACGCAAGCGCGTCGTCATTGTCTTTAAGGAAAATTGCATATTCCTTGATCAAATCGGTCTGTGTGCTTTTCAGGTGAGTTTCTTAAACACACAGTGCTTTCGGATTAAAGTGGTGAAGTTTTTACATCTTCATGATTATGGTGAAGACCTTCCACGTTTCAAACCTGTGTGTCCACCTGAAGAGAGATGTTTATGCTATGTGTTTTAAAATCAACTTATCAGAAAAAGGCTTTCCCAGGCCCTGTGAGAAGAGCTCTTTCTTTTTGAGAGTGGCCGACAGAGCAGCGCCGCTCCTTTGGCGCAGACGGCGCCACCTGTCCAGGAGTTGTGTCCATTGCCACAGCGGAGGCGCTGGACACCCGCTATAGGCAGCGGTGTGTTCGGCGGGGCAGCCTCGTCTCCAGTGAAGAGGCCTCTGCCTCCCTCTGCCTGAAGGCCGGGGGGTCCTTCTGGGATGGCGGCACAGCACTTACTACTGCTGCCGCCATGGGGACGAGCGGCATTGCCAACGGCTCACTACTCGTGTGCGCAGCGCCTGCCGCAGGCCGTTGTGACGGTGCCCTTGACGCGTCACAACGGCGTAGGAGTTATTTGGCATGTGACATGCCTCCGTGCCTCTTTGAAGTACAAGTTTTTTTTTTACTTTGATAGTAACAATTTCTTTTTTTTCCAGGAGGGACAAGACCGCGAATATGCGGCACGTTTCCCGTTACAGTTTACACAATGTGGCGTATACGAGCAGGTCTCGAAAAATGTTCTGCGTCACTACATTTGGCAAAAGTCATTCGATTTCGGCAGCTCTGTGAGCTGTGACCAAACCTCTGACATTTGTAGCATCGAAGATGGTTGGAGATGTAAGGTCACACTCGGATATTTTACATACCTCGTCTTGATGATCTCTGGCGGGACACTTGAGTTGAAGGTCTGAATTAGATGTTTTGTTTCGATCTTTTTGCCGTCGTGCCTCATCCTAATACGCTTTACATTGATCACATTCTGGTCACTCCAGCCATCTAGCAACTCTTTCTCAGTGAGATCTCTCTGCTTATCATCGGAAACAACACCCCGTGAAGTGTTCATTGTGCGGCCTGGACTCACTGTGACCGGGAAGTCACCAAAAGAAGCAATACTCCCTAATTTCTCATGTTGTTTCCTGCTCGGAGTTCCAAAAGGAGGTGTGAGTTAGCGAGCTTTGTAGCTTTGTACCCAGGTCCTAGGGTCTGTTTGAGGCATTTTGTCATGAGGAAGGGTGACAATACTCGAGCTTTCTTGTCCGCTTTTACAGAATGAATTACATGATGGCGTGCTCTCTGATTGCATTGGAATATGAAGATGGTTTCGGTGCGCCCCCTTTTCTTCTGGGAGCGATCCTGCAGTGAAGGAAAAGATCTGTCCATATAAGTATTTCCGTTTGCGGAAGCAATGCCAGCCACCCACCGTGGAGCCCAACAAAGGGACACAGTGGAAAATGAAGAACAAGTACCACAAACGGGAACTGTACGTTGCCACTAAAACCGTATATGAAATAACCTAGGTTGGTTTTGTCACACAAGGTTAACCCTTGCCGCCAGGAAAAGAGAAGTAAGTGGAAGAAAGGAGAGGACAGGAAAGATTTAAAGTCCGAGAAAAATACGAAGATGAGGGAGGGAGAGAGATAGCAAAAGGCTACTGCCACTTTTCCTGGGTAGGTAAGCCCAGGGGTGGCGTCTACGTGAAGCCGGGGCCAAAGGGATGTGTTGCTTGTGCCGAGGGGCCTTAAAGATCCAATAAGCTGGCGTCGGCTCAACCCCCAGGATTCCCTTTTTCCCGAACATGGCTCAGCCATGGACAGCTAGGCGTGCGAAGAGGTCGAATCCCCCCCCCCCTTCCCGTTAGCTCGGGTCCGTGGTGTCGCTACACACCAAACGCCTGCTCTCACAGACGCCCCTGCGGGGGAAGCCTGTTTGGGTGCCGCGATGATTGCCTTTGAGATGTAAATATGCATGACCCATAAATTTCGGCAGCCAAAGCAAGGACATCAGCCTTTGTGCTCCCATGCAAGTCTGCCCCATCTTCATTTCAAGAAGTCTGCTAGGATAGCACTTGCAAGGTTTGTGGAAGTCAACACAAACTAATGACTCAGAAGTCATTGGGTTGTTTAGACAGAAAGCAAAAGGGTGTCCTTCAAGTAATGGTAAGACAAGCACTGTAAAATTGCTTTTAAATGTGTTCCAACATATACTATTTGTTGATGTTTTGTAGACAACAAGCATGTCAGCACATATCTTTCCCTCAAATTAAGTCGCCTGAAAAGGCTGCTCCCAGCAAATGCAATCAGATGGACAAAAATACGCACATGGGACGCCACATTAAAACTGAACTTTATAGCAAAGCAGTGCAGATGTATAAACAGTCTTTCATTGAGAGCAGACAATCAGCCAGTAAAAGTATAGGGGACGTTATTAGTAGCTTTTTGACTGTACTAGAGAGAATACGATTACTATTGTCGAAAAATTTGGGTGGACAAACAGACAACTTTCCACCGGCACAAACACTGAACCTACAACCTTCGAATAATGCATTCGATGCTCTTATCAATTGATAAAGCGGCGGCTGTCCTCTCGTCGACATTATTGAGTGTTTCCGAGCACGTAAACCTGGGAGTGTTAGTGGGTGCGGTTCGTAGCACGTGATCTTTTTACGTGTTCGTAGCTGACAATAAGCCCTTCTACACTACCTAAATGCATTATGTCTACACGAACGAGACCCTCGCTTTGAATGAACGAAAGGAAATTTTAGGGGTTCATTTTTATTTGTTAAAGAAATTGTGTTCACCTTGTGTTTAAAACATGGTAAACATGGTACATGGCCTGTGATCAGCCTTTTTAGGTAATTCATGAGGAGGATCTGCACACGCAAGAAAGTACACTGCCTATAATTCAACACTTTCTCCCTACATTCTTGAGTCCACCAGAGACACTGTACATGCAATAAACACAGTTGCCTTATTCTCTGAGAAACAGACTTCATTTCAAGAATTTATTCGTGCCTCATTGAAGGAGCAGCTACGATATTTCAAAAAGTTGGAGCACATCTTAAGAAAGCTTCAAAGTGGGCACGACATTCCACTCCCAGCCTATTGATTCTGCCTAGCGAAACATAAAAATTCGATCCACCAAGCAGGAGGATCTTACAGCACTAGAAGTCATCAACCTTTCTATAATATTTTTCTTTTCAGCACAGGCGAAGTCCAAGTGTTTAAAAATCAATGCAATGATTAACCAATTATAAACAGCCTGCCAGCGCAAAGGATCTGCTGCTCTGCGTCAAAGATGTTATCAATTTTTTTTAGCAGTATTCTTCCCTGGAAGTTTTGGAATGTCACTGGCAGGTGTTTCTCGCAAAGTTACTTCAGTCTACCATTTCTGGCAAGGTCATGCAGGTGTATTTGTGACGGCATGGTATTAGCAATAAATCGAGCGCTGTATCAATTCCTCGAGACTTGCACTTCACCAGTATTTGAAGGAACAGTAATATCAGATTACTAGGATTCAGGGCTGTACAATCTCCTGCTACGTTGATAATATTTTACTGTTTAATTTGGCAAAATTTGTGGAGTGCATGTAGGCAGTTAAGTCCAGTATGAAGATTTTGCAGCACAAGCTCCAGCATTTTGTGGCAACTTTTGAGATTCCCGATATTTCACAATCGACTCCCTGCGCCTAACACAGCTTTTTCAAAATGGTGCACAAGTCGACGGTATATATCTCACCCAAGGAAGCGACTGCTGGCTTTCTTATTGGGAGGCACAAAAAGAGCCAAAAGAGCATATATGCATATGACCTTGCAATGTCGTCTGCGTGGATCACGTTAACACAAGGTGGTAGAAGCGATTTCCAAGTAAGTGTGTAGACTTGATATTGCAGGTTCAACTCAAGGCGAGTTGCCTCTAGCCGAGGGTTCGCTTGGGCATTCGAGGTATCCTAGGCGTAGAAAGGAGCTACATACCATCTGTTGGGCTGCAAGAAAAGAAGACTGCTGTCGCACTTAGCAAGCACAGTGTTTCTCACAAACTCGACTAGAAAATAGGGAGAAAGGACTGGAGTTGAAGTAATGTTTATGGCCCCCGAAACTTTCTGACCTACGCAGATTCATTGTTCAGATGAAATGAAGGAAACAGTGCAGTACTCATTACAGACAGAAGTATTTAACCTGTGGTAAAGACATGATGGACATTATCGTGACGAGTCAACAATGTTCCTCCGAGATTGCAAACGGATTTTTAATGCAGCCTGAATCACAGAAATCACTGTCATGGTCAATAGGGACACTGTACTCATGATTTATATGTACCACGAGCAGATCGCTTATCTGCCATTAGTACATAGTGGATTTCCAAGTTCCTGCAACGTCACACTGCCTTGTCATGTCACGGAGAAGCCACCAACTTGATATTGAAACAGCGTCTTTGAAAGGTAGAGGTATCAAAAACATATGCTTTGCTTTCCCACGCAACACAAACTCGCTTCTTCAAACCAATTGTCTTCTATAGAACAACAATTCTTAAACAATGAAAAGTGGTCTCCGTACTCTTTCAAGTGATGCCAACAAGATGAATCGGGACAGTGATACTAGATGGTTTGGCAGTATGTATGTCGGTACATGCACGATAACCTGATCAATTTTGAAGAAAAAATAATGACGAATGGATGGTAGATAACGATAGGCCTATAGGCGCTCGCTCGCTGCCTGCTTTTATAGCCTCAGCAGCCGACGCGAGTAAAATATTGTTGTTTTTATACAGTGACAGCGCACGCCGCATGAAGGCGTCAAGAGCCAACTCTTCAAAAGGCATTTTGCCGCATTTGCATTGCATTGTAAATAAGCTACTCCGGCACCTTTCTCGTGCCAATTGTTTTTCCAGTTGTAGAAAGCAGTGAGAGTAGTAGAGGTGTGTGTGGCCACAGCTTGCCGTCATTCGTCATTGGCAATCATGCTTTGTGTAATGAATACGCACACGCAACGGCACAAAACTTTTTAAGGCTCGAACTCATTCTATTTGCTGAATTCAAAATTTTTTTTAGGCTCGTGTGGTTGCATTTATCGTTTAGGTGCACGTTAAAGAACCCCACATGGTGAAAATTTCCAAAGCCTTCCACTATTTCGTCCTTCATGAACATATCAGTGGAATAACTTCCTCGAACAAAAATCTTTGACAATCACAGTTGATTCTTGAGCCATACATTGAAGATTCACGGCTACTGGCCGGTCCGGAAAGTGTGGACAAGAGTTACGCAAAAGCGCTAGCGCTAATTATTTCTGAAAAAACTCAAACTGTATTCAAAACTATATCACTACATGCTCTTTCAGGTGTCAAACTTTTGTGACTTCATTTTGAACAATTCTTATTTTCATTGACATTCTTATTACTATTGCTATTATCTTTACTATTGCGATTGCTATTCACACCTACTTGTGAAAAATAGTGACCAACCCTATTATGCTTTTACTTTCACCTATTTTAATACTTACTTCAACAAACAGTAAATGTAATACCTTGAACAAAAATGTGCAAAATTTATCACTATTATGGGCACTGGCTGCCGACATGTGGATTCGAAGTAAACGTTCCCAAAACTATTTCCCTCAGAAAAAAAAGATTACGTTGTTTGTCATTTTGTCTGCCAGTTAGAGACGGATCATGTAGCCGAGCCATCTGAACGCGACGCACAATGGTACATGTGTGTAAAAAGGAATATTTATCAATTTACTTCTTTCTTAAAGTATCAGAAAGATTTGTCATATATGCTTCCAACCATGTTTCCACTTCATTGGTACCACCAGGAAGTGCAACAGTAGAAATAAACCTGAGCAATATTTCAGTGCGCTAGCCTTTTCTTTTCAAATGGAAGGTAGCGATTTAGTTTGGAACGAGATTGCGGCGATAGGTAGAAGCATAGCCTCTTTCCTGTACACAGGCCGTAAAGAAAGCGAGTGTGAGGATCTAGACCGGCCACAGTTAGATATACTCGGGACAATAAAGAGAAACAATAACTTCACTTAGATGAACAAACTGTGAACTGGGAACTTTAATGCTACAAGTTTCACTGTCATCATTTCATTTTTAACGAATAAAAATTAAGCTCAAAATTTCAATGTTATATTTCTTGCTTGAACATTTGCCAGGGGTGCAACAGCCGAAATACAATTTGGAGCAAATTACAAGTGAAGAAAACATTCATTTTTTACCACGAAAGACTGAATTTCGAGCAGCTTAAGAAAGAAAGCCTAAAGTTATATATATATATATATATACATATATGTATTGCCACATTGAATATGCAGCACCAAGAGAACAACGAAGAACACGCGCAGCGAGAGAAGAAGACGAGGTTCTCTTCCGATCAGTTCGCCAGTGTTCTGGTACAACTAAAGTGAGTTTCCTGTATTCGACTGCTCCTGTTTCTGCATTGTGACACTGATGAAGGTGCTGGGTACATGTTCGGGACGCCTGACAACAGCCCCGCATCTAGTCCAGAAAGACTTCCGCGCATCGACACCCCCGTTCACCGCAGCAGCCGGCTCCTGTTAGGCCTCAGCCCGCACTTTGGTCCATTGCCGGAAAGCGCGACTGTACCAGAAAGCATGACGGCGCCTGGAAGCACTAGCCCCAACATGTCCAGCCCAAGCACGACACAGGTGACTGTTTTGAACCCTCGGCTTCCGGTTGACTTCCACGAAAATGCATATGAAGATGCACAAGACTGGCTCGAGGAATTCGAGCACACAGCGAATGTTAACGGGTGGAACACCACACAGAAATTGGGCTACGTTTATTTTCCGCTTCAAGACGGAGCCCGAACGTGGTTCACGAATCGCGTGTGGTCGTCTTGGGACGAGTTCCGGCAGAAGTTCCTCGACACGTTCGCGAGCACTGAAAGACGAGAAATCGCGCAGCGTCTCCTCGAGTCACGGATTCAGAAACCAAATGAATCCGTTACAATGTTTGTTGAGGACATGGCGTGGCTATTTCAATGAGCAGATCCTAATATGCCAGAAGCCAAAAAGGTTAGCCACCTCATGCGGGGCATTAAGGCGCAGCTCTTCGCTGGTCTCGTACGAAACCCGCCTACAAGGTGGAGGAATTCTCCAAGGAGGCGACATATATCGAACGCACACTGCATCTACATTATCGCCAGTATGACCACCCAACCCACAGTGCACCGATCAGCGTAGCAGCCACGACCACAGCAACAACACCCGACGAAGGTTCTTTGCGCCAACTAATAGGAGAAATCGCACAAGAAGAGGTCAAGAAGCTTGTCGCCAAACCGAATGACTGCGCGATCGCCTCAGTAACGAAAGTTGTACGCCAGGAGATCAGGCAAGCGTTCTCGCTCCTGAGCCGAACACGAGCACTCCCAGGGCAAGCTATGTAGACGTAGTCCACCTACAGCCAGCGAACGTGCCGATACCACATCAGTACCACCAGCAACATCGGCCGACAGCGCCTTGGTACTACAAAGAAACTTCGACGCCGAGGAGGCCACCACTTCCCAAAACTGACATCTGGCGTAGCCCTGATCATAGGCCCCTGTGCTTTCACTGTGGGGAAGCAGGACACATCGTTCGGTATTGCCCATATCGCGCCGCAGGGTACCAAGGGTTTCCTTCCACTGTTCCTCGGTGCCTTTTCAACTGAACACCTGACGTCGACACGAGTGCCATGACCCCGCGGGATGTTCCTCCTGGCTTTCAGTCACGCTCACCCTCTCCTGGGCGTTATTCTCGATCCTCTAGATGGAGCACCGCTGACATGCCAAGAGGGAGATCTCCTAGTCCACGCCGGGGAAACTAAAAGCAGTGACCTCAGGGGGGAAGGTTGCGAATCGTCGAAGTGTTGAAAATCCCCCAATACTGCCGAGCGAAGAGAGACACATTTTCAATGAATCGACGAAAGATGGGGATGTTACTGCCGAAGTTGCAAGTACGATTGACGGATATGACGTCATGGCATTGGTCCACACTGGCATGGACTTCTCAATAATGAGTGAGAGTCTGGCAGACACGCTCAGGAAGGCTAGAATGAAATGGACAGGACCGAAGATTAGAGGAGCTGGAGGGCAGTAACTCACACCTACCGGAAAGTTCACCGCAAGAATGAAGATAGGGGAAGCACCCTTCGTCGCCACTTTTGTTATTCTTTCTGAGTGTTGCAAACAGGAAATCTTGGGGATGGATTTCTTGCGTGAATATAGTGCCATCATCAATATTCCGGACGGTGTACTGACCTTTTCAGCGGATCAAAGCGCAGTGCTACACTGAAAATCCCTGCGAGTCATTGACGATGTGACCGTGCCTCCGTTATCGTGCCGCCTTGTTTCAGTCACGTGCAGCGAGCAGAATACTGGAGAAGGAATCGCTGAACAAGTATTGACGCTTCTACTCTCTCGCGGTGTTGCAATTGCCAGAAGCATCGTCAATGTTGTGTGCGGTGAAGCAGAGGTTCTGTTGACGAATTTTACCAACGAGTGACGACACATTACCGAAGGCACTACAGTTGCCTACTTCGACGAGATCACCGAAATCCGCGAGTGTTGTGTAGTACAACAGGACGAGCCGCAAGCCACGTCAGCCCCAGCACCTATTGACGTAAGCACGGATTTGTCACCAGCGCAGAGACAGCGTTTAGTAGGTCTTCTTCACCAGTTCAAAGACTGTTTTTCATCGACCTCGATGGTAAGTCAAACGCCACTGACGAAGCATCGGATAATAACGGAGGAGAGGGCAAGGCCATTGGGACAGAACCCATACCGCGTAGCACCGAAAGAGCGTGAAGCAATCCAGGAACAAGTGAAGAAAATGCTCGATGATGATGTCATCCAGCCGTCAAGAAGTCCTTGGGCATCGCCGGTAGTGCTGGTTAAAAAGAAAGACGGAAGCTTGCGATTTTGTGTAGACTACCGCAAGCTGAACCGTGTGACAAAGAAAGACGTATACTTATTACCGCGCATCGATGATTCACTCGACAAGCTGAGATATGCACGCTACTTTTCGTCAATTGACCTCAAAAGTGGGTATTGGTAAATTGAGGTCGACGAGCGAGATAGAGAAAAAACAGCTTTTGTAACGCGTGACGGGCTTTATGAATTTAAAGTCTTGCCATTCGGATTGTGCGCAGCCCCCGCAAAATTTCAGGGACTGATGGATATCGTTCTGTCAGGCCTTAAGTGGCAGACATGTCTGGTCTATCTGGACGACGTCATTGTTTTTTCAAAAACATTTGAGGAACACCTGAGCAGGATGCTATCGATATTCAGGGCAATAAGGTCTGCCGGCCGGACACTGAAACCCGAGAAGGGTCATTTCGGTTTCAAGACGCTCCAATTTTTAGGCCATGTGTTGAGCCAAGAAAGTGTTCGATCTAATCCCGATAAGATTGCGGCCGTCAGAAAATTTCTGGTGCCAAGAGACAAGAAAGCAGTTAGGCGTTTCCTTGGCCTATGCGCATACTACCGAAGGTTTATTGCCAATTTCTCCCACATAGCCTCGCCGTTAACACGACTCACAAGAGAAGACGTTTCGTTCACATGGGGCGACGATCAACAGGTGGCATTTGACGATCTCCGACAACGCCTGCAGACTCCGCCTGTGCTTGCTCACTTTGATGAGGATGCTCCTACCATGGTCCACACAGATGCCAGCAACGTGGGTTTAGGCGCTGTACTCGTCCAGTGGCAAGACTCAGCCGAGCGCGTGATCGCATATGCTAGTGGGACGCTTTCCCGCGCCGAGTCCCACTACTCCACAACGGAAAAAGAGTGTCTTGCTGTCGTATGGGCGGTTATGAAGTTTCGTCCGTACCTCTATGGTCGTTCCTTCCACGTAGTCAGCGACCATCATTCCCTCTGCTGGCTGACCAACTTGAAAGACCCGTCTGGTCGGTTCGCACGGTGGAGCTTACGCCTTCAAGAGTTTGATATGACGGTCGTGTATAAGTCCGGACGGCAGCACGCCAACACCGATTACTTATTTCGCACACATGAAGCGAGAGCAAAACAACGCTGTTCGAAAATGAAGACACTGTGTAGTCACGGTAAAATCTGCCATGCAACTGCCAGCTTTCCTTTGCTAGTGCGAGGCGAGATCACGTTATCCAACCCTGCACGTCACAGCGATTGCAGAACTCGCGCCTCCAGTGGTGGGCCTCTTGTCAATATGTTAGGGAAACTGAATGACCGACCCTTGGTATACTAAACGGTGCAGCAAACAATAGAGGAAGACAAGAGTGGTCGGTGCGGGGTAAATCAGTTGTCGAAAAGACAGTGACAAGAGACTTTTCGAAGACGGTCAACCATATATTCTTGGCTCGCTAACGCATTTGTAAGTAGTGTAAATAAACTTCTCGTATATTATTGAAACCAAATGTCAATTAATTGCTGAATCAAACCCTTTTATAACATACTCTGTCCTGTCATGCAAGTTTTGGTTCATGTCAAACATCAGTTGGCAAAAAATTAGAGCTCACTCAAACTCACGTATACATACTTCGAGCCTGTAGCTCATTCTGATTCACCAAATTTTTTTAACCAGATTTGCTCAGCCACAACCTCACTAAAATATTACTAACCCTTACTCACTCAAGCACATGGCTTAATTTGAGTATTAGTGAGTCTCGACTAAGCCAACTCTTAAGTGAGCTGCTGAACTGACGTGTCATGTTAAGGAGATGATCACAGAGCGCTCAAACTTAAGAAGTTATAGTTAATCGATCGATCATATAAATACTACACAGACCGACTGACAGACAGATATAGTTAAGGTGCTCTTACTTCGCGAAAATGCTTTAAACTTGTCACTTGCTTAATCACTTGGCAGTCACTTGCTTTAAACAGCAAGCGACTGCCAGGAGCTCAGATTTTAAGGGAAGCGTCACTTTGAAACTTCAGCTTTTCTGGCTTCTATGAATACAAAGCACTTACGAGACAATTTGAAACTTGTCACTTTGTACTAACACTGGTGTACAAGCTATAGCCGACACACTGCCCTAAACAAGCCTTGGAATGCAAACCACAGATCAACAGCACTAGAAAAAAAGAATTCCTTGTTATCATGGCAAAACGACGACACTTGTTAGGCAAAAAGAAATAAATAATTGAAAACCTATGTGTTTTTGAAACACCAGACAGCGCTGTACAGACCTTGCGTAGAATCTGCTGCCATCTAGCAGACACCAAGCTAGATTCTGCAATGTTCAATACTGGGCGCGCGCCACCTGTGCTGGCACGGAATGTCCACAGTAAGGTGTGATGGCAGATAGGGGCGCCAATGCCAACAACTTTTCTTGTGCTATGTTGCTCAGACTAAGGAAACTGCGATGCTAAGAAAATATTTGCAGAAAATTAACCTCTATGCTTTTTCACTTTCTCGTGGCTGACGCGAAGGGTTAGATTTGTGGCTCATTTTGCTGCTTACAATTCATTGCTTGTTTATGTTCTCTGTTCTATACAGATGTGGGACAGCGTAGGCACTCATCACAGCACGCTCTTTCACGCCATCCTAGAATGAAACAGTTTTTGCACCGTGCCGGCACAGACAAACCGGCCTTGTTCACGAGCTTCAAAGCTGCATCACGGCTACTCATGCTTGCCTGTGCTGCTGTTTACACCACTATTTTGTCAATTACATTGCGATAACAGTTGCATATTAGCCACGTAGCTTCTGCATGTCATCGATTCTCATCTAGTGGACCGGTTGTGCTCGAACATGTTGCTTATAGTTACTCGTTTTTTTGTGAAGTTTAATAAGGCAACACTTGGTTGTGTTGTTTGCACACGTACTTCTTCACTATAGGTACTTTTCAAGCATTTCATGTCCTCTTTCAGAGGTGGCGGCCAATTTCAGAAGGGCGACCTGAATGCCATGACCCTCCCTCTGTTATACATATTTTATACCCCAAGAAGAGCAAATATGTTATTCCGAATGGTGATCCGCCTTCAAAAAAAGTCGTGTATCCACCTCTGTGTGCCGTAAAACGTTAATAAATGTCTTGAGTGTATCAACACTGTTCAAAACTGAAACAATTCTGTTCTGGCAAGTATGTTGTGTCTCGCTATAGCCTCTGCTAAGCCGCCCTGCATTGTTCCATGTTAATAGGAAATAACTAAAGCAATTCTTATTTTAAAATCCGATGACCTCTCCGGTTCAATTAGAGGGCCCCCAAAACAACCCCTTATAATTTTACCTGTACTCTACTATGTACCCTCGAATCAAAAAAAGGAAGATCGATCACTCGGGTCGCACGCATGCGACAAGTCGGAAATGTTCGTCCTACTTACACGCCGAATACTCGCACACTACGGCGAGTGGTTGATTAAGGTGCATGTGACAAGTATGAACTAGAAAGCACTCGTACAGAAGAAGTTACTTATAGTCACAAATGTAATCTGGCTCGTCACTGGCGTCGCTGAGGCAGCTGCAATTCTCATTCTCTTTTCTCTGCCCGGAACCCGCATGACAAAATCAGTGGTGCCAGGTTTTGTTAGAGAGCGTCGACAAAATTGGACAAAATCACCCGAAATGTGGTCAGGGAAATATTTTTTCTCAACAAACTGAAATTGCCTTCAAGCATCCTCAACAAAAGTGACATTTAGCACTCAGAGAGGCAGCGATGGTGTAGTCAACTAGCAAATGTCAAAATCTACTGTTTCTCAGCTTGGCGAGCTAGTATCACCACCAAAATCGTGGTAGGCGCAAAAAACTATGAAACGAAGTTTTTTTTAATGAAGCAGCATACCATTAATGGCCTTTATACAGCACCAGCTGGCAGTATAACCAACCAAACAAGCGTACTACTTCTTACGACTCTGCTAAGCTTGCGTTGCATGTCACATGGACACCTATCATGGCAGTGGGATGAAAACGGTGATGATCTGCGCATAGCGATTTCAGACTCACAGGCTGTGGTTTAGCTAACGTCTGCGCCAAATGTTTGCATGATTCTGCGCCAAACACAACCTGAGGGGCCTGATCACGATCAAAAGACACCGTTACCAAGAATCAGTAAGAAAATTCAGACGACCCTCGTGAAATCACAGAACCCAGCACCAGCTGATTCGATTGCAGCATATATTTCATTTCAACATGCCGAAGTTCTAGACGGCATGCAGCTGCAGTAGCCTTGAACTTGACATGCGTGAAAAGTCACGGTGATACGTGCGAGAATACCACGTAAATACTAAGCGAGAATGACGGCCAGAAAGACGTGAATAAGAAGCGCAAAATTTTTGCCCTAATTGAATTAAGTGGTAGTATATGGTGCTAGACGTTGCCACATGGTTAGGTTCAAACTATACAATTCAATACAATAATACCGGTTCAACCACATCATGGGATCGACGCTTCACTCAGAAATAAACACTGGCTCCGCCCTTGAAAAGGTGATCCCAGCATGGTCACATGTGTGTGTAATTTTAATCTCAGATACACCTCGCTCTGAATGCGACATACACTTGACCACGTGGACACGATACGGTGGCTCGTAAAGCACAATAACTAAGCGTATACACGTGGTTGGTTTATTAGTAAGAAATGCGCAAAGCCAGAACATTCCACCTACGTCTGTCCACAATTAACTTAGTCCTAACAACATTACAGGTATACCCTCTGGAAAAGTACCAGATTATGCTACCAGCCAGCGTATAAGCAAAACATCGCAAAAGTAACAACGACTTTGAAAAAGTGTGCACAACACGAGCGCTAATTTTCAACGTTTTTGACAGCTAACCGCTAAGGAAAGCTCTGAATGGATGAGAAGTGGTCGGTCAGATTATTACGTGTATTTTAAGGCATAGCAATTGTACCTGCTTCTTTGTGTTGCAACAATATATTTGCACACTGCATTATCACTGTTTCATATATTAAACTGCGGAGCCACCACAACAATGTGGGATGGTTCTTTGAGAAGGAGCTCTAGTCTGAGGCTCTAATGACAGAGAAACAAAGAAGAAATATTTTGCATATGGCAACCTAACCATGAAATGGATGTACTACATAAATTATATTAGAACTACAATCTCAATTGGGCTGCAGTTTCAAAAAATTTTCGAAGCAGCCGTACCAAATCACGTATATATTTACAGATTTTGCCGACTTCACTCAGCCCAATGTTTGCTGTGTCTTGGTGTTACAGTGTTCTTCGAATGATGCTGAAGTCTAAATCAGGATGCTGACGGCATAACACCAACAGTCAACTGAGCCGAGTTGCTTCAACCCAGCACCTCACATTCGTATATGATGTCACATACATATATATATGATGCAGCAATTTCCTCCAAAGTTAGCCTAACGTAGTTCAACCATCAAATCTTTTAAGAAGATATGCAGGCTTCAATTACCAACTGATAGTGACACCGTTCATTGTGTCTCACCTTCTTCATATGCCATGCGGCATGACAAATTCCAGACATACATATAAGCGTTTTCGCTAGCCTTGAATTCTGGTATGCATGCCTCAAAACCTACTCGTCGCGAGTTCATCAGATGAGCACAGTTCATAGCTGAATTCTGTTATCCAACACCTGAACAAGGCACATAATTGTCAGCATAAGCAGGTGTGCATGTGATGTCCAAAAATGCACCTTTCCTATCCCTGTCTTCTCAGCATCCAGTATTCATCTCTACCCAGGCAGCTTTGTAGGTGTTGAGAGCTTCCCATTTCCGATTACTAGATGCTGATACGCTCTACAAGCTCCTTTGTCTAAATTTTGTGAACTACGTGCTATACTAACATTTTGTAGCATGGTTCGAGGCCATTCTACTTATTCCCTCCACTTTGTGCTATTGATACACAGAAATGCTACTATATTGAGCTCCCTTAGACGAAGAACTCCCATACAGACTTTTGAGGATCAACAGATGCTTGCGCGACAGTATATGCTACTCCCCGAATATCAAATGAGAGTTACACTGTATATTATCGTACGACATCTTGAGTGAAAATTGTGCTTGATCACTGACTCGTCAAAGGGGTACATATGGCGGCTAATATGTTCCCTGACATGCACTGAAAACCTATGTCCACTATCTGAGCAGCGTCACAGTATTCTTTTTGTGGAGACTGAAATGAATAGATCCTCAAAATTGTTCCTGAATCATGTGGTTGGCACTGTAAACATATCCAGCTATGTGACAAAGTTACTAAATCTTGAACTGCCACAAGGCCATCTATCTACTCAGGTGGTACGTACACCCACCTGATGCTACAATTTACCTTATGTTATTTGCCGGGGGAAGTCTTTGGATTTTCTGCGTACTTTGGTGTATGTGAAAGACTCTCTAAATGTGTTATACCTAATTGTGATTACAAGTGGGCATAAATGGTTAGTGCTTATGTCAATACATTATTACATGGAATAACTTACAAACTAGGTGATTTCTTTGTCTTAGATTATGCGAGTAAATTCTTTATCGGTACACGTTACACTCCCTCAGATACAATCGTGACATTCATTTTCTCATGAACTACAGCAGATGTCAAACATATCAGAGACATGTCATAGGAGCTGTCAACAACTTCATTGATGCCCTGTCACATAGCCCAATAAACATGTTGACCTTTCCCAGAAAAATATACACCTTTAAAAAGTTGCGACTGGTTGATATGCCAACAAATTCGGTCATCTGCAAGAAATGTAAGCTTCGACGCTGCTAGAGTTTCATTGGTGCAGAGTCGTTTGCAAGTAACAGGAGTCATATTAGCTTCAACACTAGCTGTGGCCCAAGAAATGACAATTTAGGCTCACTTTCAAGCAAAATTAGTCCTATTACTAGACTGTCTTTCACGCCCAAATACACAGGAAATCTAAAGGCTTCCCCAGGCAGATAACGTAAGGCGTATGTCATCAAGTGGGTTTACGTACCACCTGTGTCGAATGCGTTGCAGCACTTCAAGATTTAATAACATTGTCACATTGCTGGAGATGTTTGCAGGCCCAACCACGTGACTCAGCGACGTTTCCGAGGATCTTCTTGTGCCATTGACTACACTGTTGCCTAGCAGAAGACAAGCTTGTAGGCAAGTGTTGATTGCATGGTTAGGCGTTAGGTGGAATATGTTCTTACTCCAGACATTACTATGTTACACACTGTTGCTCCTGCTTTTGTAGCTGCTGGCTGCATCACTTATGTCATGATTGGTCCCAACAGATAGAGAAAGCCAATATGAACCGAAAGTATTCCACCAAGCCCCACCTCTTAATGAGCAATGGAATTAATGAAACGTATATGCATGACATTCAAGGCCGACATAGGTTGCAAAACTGTAAAACTTGCTTTAGGCGTGACTGTAGGTCTACCCAGTGACCAGGTTCTTTTACTCTGATCGACACGAAGCCCACCTTCCTGCCAGTGACTGCACATCTCGTCTATGTTACATAAAAGAAGCTTCTACCTATAGCTTAACCAAGCTTGGCTTTATCTACTCATTGCTACGAGCGAGATGGGTGAACATGGCACTGGTAAGCCGCCGTGCATTGACAAAATAACGCTTATCCCAAGGAAGCACCCACCACCACCGCATTCACGCCAACACCATGTTTGGACCAACCATGCCGCAGAGAGGAACCATAAATGACACACGGATATCACCAGAAGGACGGGTGAGATTAACAGTAAGTACAGGGAATAAACAGCCACTCTGGGGCCAGGGGAATGTCCAAATGAGCGTAACTTCGCTTATTCCGCCAAATCGCTGCAGTCCCACGTTGTCAGACGGATAATACCTTGGCATCCAGACTCGCAGGTGATGCAAGACGTGCTAGGCGGGTGCTTTGAGGTCGAAATGGGGCTGTAAACTTTATGTTCAGGGGTGAAGCTCCTTAAGACCTCACGATGTCTGCCGTCTCCCGTCTGTCCGTACCACCAAGTAACCTTCAACTTATAAGCAACATAGGGCATTGGTGGTAACTATTTAACATGTAACATTCAACATATAAGCAGCAGAGGGCGCTATGGTTAAATGTAGATGTGATGGCGCTGCTGTCCACGCTATATATTTATATAACCACGTTCTATAGCACACATTCTCTTCTCTCGTATGGACGAAGACGAACGCAGGAAAGCGCGACGTGCTGAGTATCAGCGTCGCCGTTGACGGGAAGCTACAGTGGAGAAAAAGGAGAAGGAAGTGGATGCAAAGCGATGGCGGCGACAACAAAGTTCTACACCACAGACTAGGAATAAGGAAGCAAAGGCTAAGCGCGAAAAACGCCAAGCTGACGCGCAGTTGAGACAACTTGATGTGAATGCAAGGTGGCAATACCGACAAAAAAATTTTACACCAGAGACGATAGCTAATGAAGCTGTGATTATGAAGTCAAAACGTTACCCGGAACTCGAAACCTCATATCAGCTATAAAGAAGAATCACCGTTATATCACAATTGGTCTCAGCACTACCTCTTTGAATAAAAAAAATATATATACGTATCACAACCACAATCAGTCTCAGTACTATCTCAACTTTAATCACAATAATCACCTCCGAAAGTTTAGCCCCAGAATTATCTTCAAGCAGCTTGATAAGCAGTGATTTGTTTTGTCGAAGCAGGCTCCGAAGTATCGGAGAGGACGAAAGAATTACTGGTGTGAACGAACTTTTTGTGTAGGCAATTGTCGTATGTCAAGGTGCATGTATTCATAGCTGAAGTTTTTCACCATTAGATTTGCTGTGTCATTACTCAGCTCGGCGACGCATTCGTAAATGCCAAACTTACGGCTAAGGAACATGCGCTTGTTGCCCTCGATGACGCCTTCAAACTCAGTGGGTGTTTCAGTGCCGACGAAAGCGATGACGCACGAGCGAGGCAAAATGATGACTTCTTCCAGCACATTCAATGCGTGATTCCTTGGAATTGGGGGGTCGATGGCGTGTTTTGTAAGTACAGTGTTGGTGACACCAATTTAGGCTTGATGACAGCGCCATGTTGACGGAGGAAGTTCATCTCAAGTTTCACAGCTCTAGAGCACTGTTGTAGGTTACAAAGCTAGCAAGATAAGTCTGGTTTTTGAAGCTGGCTCTTGCTGTGTTGGCATTGAAAGGTGACGTCCAGATGTCCGAATTTTGGCGCCTTCCCATGCAGCCTTCACTCTCTTCAACTTTATCGCGAAAGGCCCACTGACAATGAAATATTCGGCTGCAGTATCGATGAGAACAATGACGTGGTGGCCGTCAAATATCAGCGATGGTTTGAAAATCATGCCTTTTGCCGGGCAGCCCGCTGCCTAACTTCCACGACTCCACCTGGCAGTGAAGATTCTCGACCCGCCAACCAGGGATGATGTTCTATACATCTCCACGCCACTCTCATACCAATTGGCGTCATGGAACAGCTGCTGATGCACGTCATCTTGCTCAACGTGCGGCTGGTAGAGCGCCAGAGCTGGGCAATATATAATATAGATGTATCTGAGATACTATCTTAGATACGCTTTAGGTATGTTGTCTCTGTATCACAACACGTCTCACAGTATCAGTATCTGTACTTGTATGTTGCTTACTTTCAACAAATGTAATATGTATGATAAGATACAAGACACTGCGGGTGCAACACTATACCGGGCGAAATATTAACTGCTGACAGAACTCTATTTTTCAGGATGGCACCGGTGCCACCACGCTACCTGTGAGTACATGACATCCATTTAAATTTTCGTGCGACTTCAACAGTCAGGGCAAGCAGTGAGCTCTGCAGTGCGACGCCCCTTTCGGTGCAGCAAAGCAACACGACAAAGCTCGCGGAGTCTATACAGAAACTACGTTTGTGTTCCTGTTCATTTGCCTTTTGTTTTTGAGATTTCATCCCATTTTTTCTATGTACAGGCACGGCGCTTTCCCTTAGCATCTTTAAAGTGCTTCGTACCATAATGCGTGTGGCGATAACCGCACGAAATCCTGCGTTGCTATCCATCGTGTAACTATAACAACGTCGGTACTGAAGTTGTTTTTAATAGAACAAGCACTTACCTATCAGACGATATATTGGCATACCATGCACATTTCCTCCCACTGTTTCTATTTCAAGAGCTTTTGAAATTACAATATGATTATTAGCACAAGTGCTTTCTGGTTTGTCCTTTTTTTGCATCCCGTACCTCACCTGTTGCTCTGAACTGTTTCTTTTTTTGGTCACGTAATTGCAGTGCGCCTTTTTGTAAAATAGAGACCCCTTTGCATTATACTTACTTGAATTGCTTGCTTTATTTTCATTTTTAATAATTTATGTGTGTGTTGAACGTTCAGAAACCATGACCTAATTATGAAACACGTGGTAGTGAAGGGTCCTGGAAATCTAAACCACCTGGGATTTTTACTGTGCTCATTTTCGCTTCCACCTATTCATTTAAATTCACTTGAGCATACTCTTCGGCCAAGGTCAATTTGGTAATCAAATGTGTCATTAGTAGGTGTGCATTAAGTTTACAGCACCAAACATTGTGCTTACTGCTTGGTATTACGTTTGTGTCAAAATATTGAAAAGAATTTGGAGCCATCCTTAAAACTCTTAGAGGTGGGATTAAGGAATCATTGGGTTTAATAAACCAGTTTTTATGCATGTCCCAGCAAGCCATGTCAGGAATTCTTTCACCGGCACAGATTTTAAAATTATTTTACTACATAAGACTAATTAAAACTCCATGAGTCCTAACTGTATCATGCATATGAACTTATTACGCAGAGGTGCTTTCAACGGAACGGTTTTTTTTAGTTATACTTGTTTGCCTAATGTCTCATAATTTCTTTACTACTACTACAAAGTTAAAGATAAAAAGAATAGAAAAACGTAAGGAGGTAACTGCCTGGCAATCGTAGCTTTAGGTGGCAATAGCGTGAATTGTAGCGTTCTTCTGCAATGATTTCTGCAACTATGCTACCACGCGCTCTCTTTTTATTTTGTTGTGACATAATTGGGTTGAAGGCACAAAAAACGTATAACCACTCAGAGCAAGCCTCCACGCAATGTTTCCTAGTTTCGAGACTGTATAAATTTCGGCTGCTAAGATTACGCAAGAATCTCGCTGCCGCGGTCACATGTCCATGGAAAGAAAATTTGCCTGCACCTAACGTTTTTTAAAAACACATAATCAAAACTTCCGGAGCCCCTCACTTCGGCGGTCCTCCTAACAACACTGTAGGTATGGGACATAAAACTGAACAATTACTATTCACATTTTGTGCATTACGCGTGCTAAAGTAATTCGCGAGCTTACGCGTGCACCATTGATAACACTGCCAGGTGCGATCACTCTTGTATAAATACAAAAAACTTTTTGCCGATGATCAGATTACCGAAGACCAACGGCACTTATTGCCACGATCAGAGTAGAGAGAACTTTTTTTTACTTCATGCTACATAGTTTTCTAGGTACGTTAGCTCCTTAGGGACATTGCCGCTTTCATCACAGTCACCACGACGTTACAATACAGTAGGTCTGACGTGTTTTTGAGGTGCACATGTCCTCTCGCTCAACAAAATTGCATGTCAGTGAGTATCTTCATAGTGAATGGTTTACTGGCAGATAGGAAGATTAAGAAAAGTGATAGCATCTTTAGGCGCTTTGTGTAGGCCGGCCCATGCTCACACTGTTCCTCAAAATTTCGCTACTTGAGCTGTTAAGCAGTACACTGGTGATTTTTAAAAAATGGTCTTTTGTAAACAAGCTAAAACGGCACACTAATATTTTCGTCATCGCGTGCAGGCTTTTTATTGAAGCTCGTGTGATTGAACAGTAATATTCTAACTGGTGGGTAACTCCGGCAGCAACTTTTATCAATTGCAGAAATAACCAGGAACCACTGTCAACAAAGTGCACACAGAGCTGTCCTGTTAAGGCGCTACATGAACTATAATGATTTCTTTAGAGGTCATCTAGGTTACTTCAAAAGAAAATGTTCGAAATGCGAACAAATATTTTATAAAAAGGAAATTCGACTCCTTTCCGAACTATTTGAGCAGACGATTTTGTGCATATAAGTTCGTTATACTTGTAACCAGTGCAGTCACTGGTTGGATTATCTGAAATGAGCGTCGCGTCTGTGCTCGTTGTCTCCGAACTTCATCATAGCTTTGGCACAAAACCACTACGTCTGCCACAGTGCTAGGGGACTTCGCGATAAGCATCTGGAAAACGTCATCGTCGACGCCCTTCGTAATGTGCTTTATCTTCGCACTCTCCCTCTTGGAAGCATCGACGTGCCGGCAGAGATAGATTACATTTTCTATATATGATGTGACAGTGTCACCTGGCTCCTGTGCCCGTGTGTGCAGACGTTGTTCGGCGCGTAGCTTCCGTAAGGCAGGGTGACCAAAAACGGCACATATCGCCTCCTTGAAGGCGGACTGATTCGCAAACTCGATTTTGTGGTTCGTATACCACAAATTGGCCACGTTGGTGAGATAAAAATTGGCTGTGCCCAATTTAGCAGCGTCATCCCACCTGTTGGGTCCACTGACTTTCTCGTATGACGACAGCCAGTTCTTGACGTCCTGGTCTTCAGTGCCGGCAAAGATCAGGGGGGTTTCGCTGATGAACCAGGCCGGGGCAGGTAGCGGCCGCGAGAGGTACTGTTTGTTGGGCACCGTCAGCTTGCACGGTCGACGGCAGGGTGTGGGAACGGAGTTCCAGTTTGTAAGGGATGTGGTTCCACGCACCTCCAACAAATGTAAAGAGCTTTATTAGGCGAACCAAACGGGCAGGTGGAAGATTTGAGATAGCGACAGGACAAAAAAAATTAAGGAGCTCGAGTGCCGATCTCGTGGTGCCTTACTCTGCAATGATGCTTGTTGTTCCCTGCTGTTGTCATCATTCCTTCATTATATACTGTGTACTTTAAGTGGCTCTTTAACGACACGTCTTTGAATGCAATGAAGTGTCTTGAAGTACAATGGGCAAGTATTGTATTGGATAGAAGCTGCCTGATGATATCTCGTATCTGCATTTTCATTATTTTCGTCTGAGCATATTGCGTCACTTCACAATACCATTTCAAGAAGCTTTTTTCAGGTCTGGCCGCGTGCACATCCAGCTAATAGCGATACGATTGTCTCTGCGCTGCGGCGCTCGTCTGCTGCAGTCTCATTTACCACCCGCTTTCAGGTACCCATGATTTCCACGTTTCCCTTGTGTCAGAGCGGGAGCCACCTACTGGCCCACAGCCCTCCCTTTCACGAGACCTTGCTCCCGCGATCACGGCTAGCTCAACCAGGAATTCACTCAGAAATGCATTAATTACTGAGCCAGACCGTGACGACGTGGTAGAACACCTTTTTACTTCGTCTTACTCCCTATTTAGAGGTGCGTTTTTAGGGAGCCCTCATACGAATGGATGGATGGATGGATGGATAGATGGGTGGATATGGCTGTACCCTTTAGATCGGGCGGTGGCTAGCGCCACCAAGCCGTAATACCTATCGAACCAAAAACTATATTTATTTTGTTCTTTAAAAAGTAAGTTTGAGGATTCGTACTTTGCAGTGAAGAGTTTAATTTTCCCTCGTGCCTTGACTTTAGCCACCAATCGGATAACCTCCTTCTAGTTAAGTCTACCCGCTTAAAGTTTATTTTGCCCTCCCGGTCCCTAAACCCCAGTGCTTTAAAAAACTCTGCGCCGTCATCCTGAACTATAGGGTCAAGCCCTTTACAGAACGTTATCAAATGTTCGGCAGTTTCTTCTTCCTCTCCACACGCACTGCATACTGTGTCTACCCCTTCGTATTTGGCCCGATATGTCTTGGTTCGCAGTACTCGCGTCCTGGCCTCAAACAGTAGAGAACTACCCCGAGTATTATCATAGATCCTTTCCTTGGCAATTTCCTGCTTAAAAGTTAGATAGATCTCTAGTGCGGACTTCTTAATCATGCTCATTCTCTACATGTCAGTCTCCGTTTCCTTCACTTTCTTCTTAACCGATAGTTCGGTTACATGTGACCAAAATGGTCACATGCGACCAAAATGAAAGTGGACCCGTATAAATAGCAACATTGCCTAACTAGGCGCCATGTCTGCCACACTTTGTCCGTTTTCGTGCGCGCCACCTCCATGCCTTCCCTGGCCTCAACAGCTTGCGACGATTCTGACACGTCATGCTGTAATGAAACCTCTGACGTTCCCACACGCCCTGGAGACTGCGACCTACCGACGTAATAAAGTAGCAATTTCACCTCCCATTGCAAATGCATCGCGCTTGGCGAGATCCAACGTCTGCGGTCATGCATCGACATAAAAAATCTGCGCATCTTGCCAACAGCTACCAGCATCGCATTCGCTGTCTCGCGCAGTAGACGTATATGACACTATCCAGCTGAGGCCGAATTTGAGGTACGTAACTGAAGCGCCTCGCCAATTGCAAAGTAGCCCACCAATATTATATCTGTCCCAATCGAAATCCAGCATTCAACCCTCAACAGCAACCCTCATGTGCCACCTACCGAAGAGGCTCGCACGAGCACTGGTGAACCACCACGCTTTTCTGCACAAAGCACTTGCACTTAGAATCACTACATCTTACCTCCGGAGTCCTTTATGGCCGACGGTAACAGCGAGACATGCAACCAAAATGAAAGTGGATCCATATAAATACCAACATTGCCTAACTAGGCACCATGTCTGCCACACGTTGTCCTACCTTGACAAAGACATCGCCCTTGACACCAAACACAGAAGAACTTTATCACCCACCCTTGCACTCCACTACGCAGTACACTTATAGCTTTCAAGACAATGTAAGCATCTAACACACTATTGTGAGTGAAGTGCGCGAGTCAAGTGATTTTTGAATGTGGTGCGGCAAGATGCGCTACTGAAAGTGTGTTACCTGCAGCCGCGCGGATAACAATGGGAATTGAAAAGAAGAAAAACCTCAAGAAAATCGCAGAAGAGAATCCAGAGCCACGGCATCGAAGAAGAAGGAAGAGGAAGATTCGTTCTGGTGCTTGGAAGAACGCGGCTCGGGTGCTGCGTGCGAGCTCAGCGGGTGCAAGTACCGAGCTTTCAAGGCATCCACCCTGCCGGCGAAGACAATGATGGGGTCCTGGTGACGAATCAACCATCAGCGACGCTATTGGCTAGTTCCTGCCATGGCCTGGTTTTGGTGTTAGAGCTGAAGACAGTGTCGACTACCACGATCGGGAGCAAGCCGTCCGATCGGTTTCTAGCGCCCCTAGTCGAACGACTTTGAGTGAAGAACGCGGAATTATACGAGTTGAATGAGCTGATAGAGGAGTACGTCACTGACGATGAATTCGCCGTGGAATCGGAAGTGGTCATGAGGTATCAAGATGCTGCGAGAGGAACGCTCGGAGGCTAGACAGGCGCAACTGCAACCTAATCGGTCTCCGTCCATCTCCGCGCCGCTGATAGCAACGCCTATAGTTCGGCAGCAGGACGAGCCGCGTGCCAAACGATCCATAAGGCTACCAGCGCTTCAGTTGCAGACATTCTCCGGAGATATTTGCAAATGAACTGGAATCTGGGAAAAACTTAAGGCATTGGTTCACCAGAATTCGGGGCTCACGAAGGGAGTGAAGTGTCATTACCTAAGAAACCTACTGAGTGGTATAGCGCCAACCGAGATTGAAGGCCTTCAAGCGACTGAAGAATGTTATGGTGATACCATTGACATCTTCAAAAGCCGTTTTGGGGACCAGCGTCTCATCATTCACCAGCACCTGCGACGCTTACGAGAACTACAGAACGTCACGTGCTCCAATGATATCCTGGGGTTAGGGACCTTGTTGATGACTCGACAATTTGATGTCAAGCTCAACCACAGAGGTTCTTTCTGGTCTGTTGAAAAACAGTGTCTAGAAATTCTGAACCACAACATTTAAATCAAATCAATTTTCTGGTCTTCTACGAGACCTTCGTCCCTGCTTACCTGCTCTAATAAGCCATCTATGGTGGCTCTCTCACAATCTTTTAAGCTTGTGGTTTCGGCAGTTTCCTCACCGGCGTATTCACCGTTAGATTTATGATAGCCTGGCGCTGAACATGCATTGTAAAGAGGTTACTATTGAAAACTCGGTTCTGTTTCCTGCCCAATCCGACCTCATAGTTTTTGTCAGATAACCTTGAAATTACTTTTGCTGGGCCCTCCTATTGCACTTTAAGATGTGTTTCTTGGAGGGACACAGCAGCATCACCTTAATGCCCGCACTAAATTGCGCCGATGGCCTGACCTTTCGTAGTACGTCTTGACAAGACCAGAGCAGCCTTCATCTCTAATGATTTACGGAGTCTCTCAAACAGACCCATCACGTACGCGGTGACGTTAGGCTGTTCCCCACGCCCTTCCCATGCCTCGCGTGATGGTGGCTCCTATGAATGCAATGGTGGCTCCTACAACGACATTTCTGCTGCTGGCATTAGGCCAAAGACCGAACACACCCTTTAACACGTCGGACGATTTACGCCAGTCCAACAAGACTATGATCCCACCTCCCTATCTTATCCCAATAAGTCATCACTTTTTCTTCACCGTCTTCCTTCCCTAGTGCAAATCAGCATGCCAGAGCAATCTGTAGCTCAGGCTGACCACTTTACCTTTCCGTATATAAATTAGCTATCTCTCTCTCGTTCTGTACACTTAGTGCACAGGCTGTTCCATTGCCCTGTCCTCTTTGGTGCGTTGGATCCAATTGAAAAAATAATATTTTATAGAAATTTCGCTGCTTTTAAACACAAGTATTTCTAAATACTTTACATTTCTGAAAGCTTTTGCATCTATCTCTACGCATGAAATGCAAAAGTAATCATTGTATTTTAGGGCAAATCGTTCAGTAAATGTATATGTAGTACTGAGACGATGTATACGTATGCATTAGTGAAGCAGCACGGGATTTATTATGGGCAGGTAAATGCAGTCAAAATGTACTAACGGTATAATTGTTAGCATGAACACCAAATTTTCTATTTGTGGTTCTTGCTGCGCAAGCAAACACAACTCTGGGTGGAGTGTTGGAGCTAAAAATGGAGGCAACTATTTCATAACCACATCTTTATGCGTAAAACAAAACAAAAGATGTCCGCGATAGCGAAAATACTATTTGATTTATATGCGCTGTTTAACGTCCCAAAACCACCATATATGATTATGAGATATGCTGTAGTGGAGGGCTCCAGAAATTTCGACCACCTTAGTTCTTTATTGTGCACCCAAATCTGACCACACGGGCTTCAGCATTTCCGCCTCAATCGAAAATGCAACCACCACAGCCAGGATTTGATCCCGCGATCTGCGGGTCAGCAGCCGAGTTACTAAGTCACTAGACCACCACGGTGAGATGAAAGTACTATTTCTAAGCACACGCCAAAACTAATACCAAACTTAACAGAACAGTTCAAACGCCACGAACCTATTAGGAATTCCCCGTTCGTTCAAGCTTCGACAATCGTGAGGTGTGACATGCACGCGCACAAACACAATCTCGTAACCAAGCACATTACTTGTAATTGTCTAAACTGTTATAGTTTTACTAGTAATAAACACGCCGTTTTGAAAATTGTACCCCACATACCTGACGCAGCAAAGGCAAAGTGACAGGGAACAGGAAAAAAGCTTGCAATATTCATGCTGCATAAACTAGAGGCGATTGTCGGCTGGAATTAGTCATTCTTTATTTACACTTTCAATAAATCTTTTCCTTACGGATCGCTTGGGAAAGAAAACACCTTCCATCCAATTCTAGAATAGGGCATGCACTGTGTGGCCCGCATCATGCGGTCATCTTGTGGGACATGCGACGAATCAGACGGGTGACAAGGCAGCAGGTGCCGTATACACGTTCACACAAGGGCGGCGTAAAATAAACCATTGCGAATGCACATGGCGAGTTGGCGTTGGCTCCATCAAAGAATGACCATACTCTGAACGGGGCGCGCGCATCAAGGTATTCTTAAAAGGACCGAGAACCGATATTTTCGGCCCAGTTTTTTCCAGTGCAACAAACAAGCTTACCCATCATAATGTTTGTAGCTGCAGTACCTATTCCCGAAAGTACGTAGTCATTTTATAGGCAGTATTTCACGATCTGAAAGGCTATGAACATGGATCGTCATTTCATGCAGACACTGAAAACTCAAAGCGATGCTGGTAGCCTTTATAGTGAATTGTGCGTGTTGTCATTGTTATTATTTTGCAGAAGTTCCTGGATGTCTCTTCAATGTGTGACCCGACATAGAAGCCGAAGAAGACTGATCTTACAAGCAACCCAAGCATGGTCACAACGAACAGCTTTAAAACATGTTCCAACACAAGTGTAGGCACAGAAGTTTTGCTGCAAACCTTTCGATGGTCGATTATAGGGCTCACCAAGGGTGCCTACATCTGCGGCATAGCAGACAGTGGCAGCAAACGCACATTTATACATGAAGATCTTTTGAAAACTTTTAGGTTGAAAGAGCTAGGTAAAAGTAGCCTGAGTCTCAACATTTTTGAACAGACGGGATCACTTTCAAGGCGGCACCGCGTCGTACAACTTTGTCTGCGTAGTCAGTACGACAATCTGGAGCACTTCATTCGAGCTATAGAAACAGTAGTCATTTGCCATGACGTAGTTAGTGTAGAAGTAAACCATGAATTCATAAGGAAGATAGAAGACAGTGGGTGCCCAATCGCCGACAAGCTATTTTCACCTGGAATGGCCGCTGTACCTGGAGTAAGTTTCTTACTTGGAGCGGATAACTTGTGGGAGTTTATGACTGGAGAGATTTAGCGTTTTTCTGCTAACAGTGACTTGGTCTCCCTTGGTTTCACCTTTGAATGGATGTTCCAAGGACCACTCTTGTTTAGTACACCGGTCAACTTAGCCAGCCCAGTCTGCGGTGTGAACGGTGTGAACACCGTTTGACTGAAACGACTGACAAGGTTCTACGAAAGATCTCGGAACTTGAGAGCATTGAAATCTTACCATACCAAGACAGCGTAGCCAAACGCAATGCATCAGTCCTGGAAAGCACAAAACTTGACTGTAACCGAGTGTAACCTTTAAAGAGATTGTTATCGCTCGGAAGAAAAATGAAGCAAAATTGAGATTTTGCAGTGAAATATGCATCGACTATAACCAATTATATGAAGATGGGACACGCTGAACAGCATCCACCGAACCTGATAAAAGTTACAAAGTATCATCTACGATTTATTATATGCGACGTCATGCCGTCGTACGCAGTGAATCTTTGACTATAGAGTACATTTGGTCTTCGATGCGTCAGTACATCGACCTAAATATTCTTCTCTGAACGACTGCTTATAAAAAGTTTCTAATCTGCTGACCGACATGGTGGCTCTTCTCATACGGATCAGGGTGAGTCCAGTCGTTTTAACGGCCAATATAGAAAAAGCCTTTCGCGATGCTCTGCGGTTTCTCTGGTTCAAAGACATTTAAACTACAGAGAATCCAGAACCTGAAGTGAAAGAAGGGAGGATGATCAGAGTTGTATGCGTGACCACGGCGAGTCCCTTTCTTTTAAATGCAACTTTGTGACAACACCTTATGTCTGTAAAGGGCAAACTACTGTCGCCAGCCAAAGGAGTAGCTGAATCTTTCTACGTAGACGATCTTCCCATCGGAGCTAGAACGGAAAAAAGCGCAACCAATCTACAGATAAGCCAACCTCTTGATGGAGTCTTCAGGTATGCGCCTAATAAAATGGGTGTGAAACTCGACGGCTCTACGTCAATTGTTATCTCAGACCGAGAAACCTGACGTTTTTTCGGTTTCCGTCAAAGTGCTATACCTCCTATGGAACCCGTCCACAGACGTTATGACAGTTGCTTCAAAGTCAGCACTTGAATATTTGCAGAGAGAAAAAAGCCGTGCAAGAAATCTTTGTTACAGACGGTATTAAGGATTTTCGAGTATATGGGGGTGATATCACCTTTCGTGATCTAAGTTCAGATAATTTTTCAAGAGCAGTGGTAAAGAAAAGTTGATTGGAATGATAAGCTTCCAGAAGATTTTCATATACAATGGAGTAACTGGTGCTCTGAATTACCACATATTCATGAGATGGCCATCAGCCGTTGGGTGGATGCTTTGACAGGATATGGAACTGCACAACTACACTTGTTTTGTGATGCCAGTCAGAAAGCTTACAAAGCCAAACCAGTGAGCGCCTCTGTGGCACCGTTACCACGAAAAAGAGTGTGTCGTTTCGATTCTTTTCAAACTGTGGAAATAGATTTCGCCGTTCCGCTGTACGTGAAAAACCACAATTCATTTTCAAAAAGTTCCATAACTTTGTTCACGTGCGCGGTCTCAGGAGCTATACACCTAGAGTTGATCTCGGATGTATCAGGTGACAGTTTCATGCTGGCTTTTCGTAGGTTCACCTCCCATCGTGGATTGCCGGGTGTTATATTTACCGACAGTGCGCAGACCTTCAAAAAGACTACGAAGTAAATCCTATTCTTTTCAAATATGTTATTCAACGGTAAATTTTAAGAATACTGCTCTCAAAGAAGGCTAGATTGGAAGTTAAGTGCAAAAAAGGCAGCGTGGTGGGGAGGTTTCTGGGAAAGAATGGTCAGGACAGTGAAGTCTACTCTACGGAAGATGCTTTGCTAGCTAAGGCTCACGTATGAAGAGCGGATTACAGTGCTATACCCGGCTGAAGCTGTGGTATATTCGAGGCCCCTCCCATACTTATCATCTTCAACAGAAAAAATTGAAGTATTGACACCAGCCCGTTTCGTGACGGGTAAAAGAATCACCAGTATTCCTTACAATCAACAAGAAATCAACCTTTCAAGCTCGGAAGCCTCACTTACAAGAAGATTGCTGCATGACGCACAATTAATTGAACACTTTTGGAGAAGATGGAGAAAACAGTATCTGCTTAGCCTCCATTCTGCGCACCACGCCATTATTCAAGCTCAAGAATTGAACCATCTCAAAAAGAGGAACTAGTGCTCATCTTTGAAGTTAAAGAATGACGGCAACTCTGGGGGAACGGCAAGGATTATAGAGCTACACTAAGGTTGGCATGGTATCGTCAGAGCCTGTTCAGTAAAGCCAGCCAACGGATATGTCATACGAAGAGCTGTCCAGCATCTCTACCCAATTGAGCTTTCACTGTCGTAAACAATTTGAACCCCGTGCAATTTTGCGGGTGGAGAATGCTGATTATTTGTTTAGTGCGCAAAGGTGTGAGCCCGTACACGAACACACAGAAAAGAAGACGAAGAACAATGGCAACGTTCGCCAGAAACACTATGACAGTAATTAGTCCGTGCCAAATATATTCTTTAACCCTCAACTGGCGTGGTTTATCTTACAGGAGGTACCGAGGCCTTAAGGCATGCACCTAGCTGGCGATGCAAATGACGGGTTCTGGTAACTATTCAACCACGATCGAGGCTATTGGCCAGTTCCTGGCATGGTCTGGTTTTTGTGTTTGAGCTGATGACAGCGCCACGTATGACGTCGTCTACCGGGGAGCGGGAGCGAGCCGTTGGACTACGGGCCCAAGCTTATGCATTCCCACCACGGCAGCTTCACCACTGGACTGTTGAAGGGCGTGAACCGCTAGTGAGCCGTATCTATCTCCTTAGGCTTCTAGATTTCAACCCAAGAACTCGAGAGACTGTTTAGACTCGGAGAGGTTTCCCCTCGCTATCGAGAACTGCCGGTGCTTTTTATATTACCTTTTGCTGATCCTAGCATTTCACTTTTTGTGTTTTTTGTTTTTGTGAAAATACAATATTTTTCAGGCAAGGGTAACGCTCGCCTTTTTTTCTCTCCAGATTATAGTGTTTCACAGCTATCCCGACTGGCTGTATTTAGTGAACCTGTCACACAAACCTATTCGACCCGCTCACCAACCACTTGCCGGCAACTGACTATTGCACCAGGCGCCATTCTTCAGCCACATTTTCTCTTCCGCCGGCTTCCGAACCCACACCAGGACTACCAACCAAAGGCGAAAGCTAGCGGCCGAGCCTCGCGACACTCGATCCGTTCGCGATCAAAGCGATCATACATTCCAGGGGTACGCCTCTACATTGTCACTACGTACTAACGTCTATACTTTCAGTCATTGTTTTTTTCTCAGCGCGACACGTCGGAAAGATGATAATGACTCCATGACAATTTACTTTGACATACTGGACGGCCCACGGACCATTTCGTCCTGCGTTCTTCACACTTGTATACACGATTTTTTAGTTTTCATTCTTGGCTCAATACCGCAAGAGCTGTAATTGTGGCATTATCTTCATCACCAATCAATATTATTTTAAATTATTAGCAACTGAGCCATGCATGCATCAGCTTATGAAAATTTCTAAGCTTGATGCAGAACTCAACAAAATTACGCTCTTGCCATATTGGAACTCGCAGCCACCACCACTCTTATTCGGCCCTTTAAATAAAGTCGCAAGACAGGCATGACCACATTGGCTATCATTACACTGACTCTCTCCCTACAACTTGTTTGAACATGCGCAGTAAGGTAAATTAGTATGAAACGTTGCCGGGTGCAAGAAAATAACATCAGAGCTCTGACTTTTCAAAACCACGATTTGATTATGAGTGACGCCGTCGTAAATTGCTCCTGTATTTTTATTGTATGGTGCTCTTTATTGGGCACTGACATCATACAGTACATGCGCCTTTAATATATCACCTCAATCGAAATGCAACCAATGCGGCCTGCATCCAACCTACGACATTCGTGTCAGCATCGAGCACCGAAGCTACTATCGCAATGAGGTGATCTATAGAAAAAAAAAGTCACCGCCATATCCATGAAATTACCGAATGTAGGAAAACATGCTCCGCGATGATCGAAAACTCGCAAATATTCCGTAGACATTCTTCTACTATTTTTAAAGTTGTGACGGGTCCTATTTGCGGCACGCCAGCTTTGCTTCTGCCTCAGTTACGAAGAACTCCAGGTTTGGTTAAACGTGAGTTCTGTTCACTTCTGCTTCTCCGTCTCTCACTCAAAGATCTTGGCGACAAATCCAACGGTCACCATCACTTGGCCCACTCTTGAATGCCCGCACTGCAAGCGCACGGCTTTGCGACATTCCGCTCCCGAGTAAGGGCACTTTGTGCTGGAATTGTGTTCACAAACTCAAAATTGTTCTTGAATGTTACCAGTTGTGAGTTTGTCGACACTGTTAGGAATGAAGTGTTGAGACTTGCCGCCATGTCTGTGACTATGGCCAACTTGCGTAGCGTGGTCCCGGCTGGAGCTATCCTAGTTTCAGGAGAAGAACAGTCGAGGAGCCGGTGTAGATAAGAAGAAGTGATTATGTACTATATTTACATGTTTAGAGTAACATGGAACAGCATAAAACAGATGAAGCACAACCGAGCGTTTCTGCGCTCGCATTTTATACACTCGGTCTTCCCAAGATTCACTGCGAAGGAAAACAATTGAGTCCAGGTCCCTTCAATAGGATTGTCCTCTTCCAATCCGCCCCCATGCAAGCAGGCAGTCACACCCGTTTCTAGAAAAGCGCAAGGGCACGCCCACCTGGTTGCACAGAGAAGAGTAATACAGCACCACAGGCTGAGTTCAATTACCTAGAACTCCTCGCGTATGCTCCTCCGGCTGGCGAGCTTCCATATTGACTCATCCGTGCTGCTAACTCCTCGCAGGCCCTGAAGACAACGCACCTTGGCACGGTCACTGGCCCAGGAATGTGGAAAGCGTTCTCGCGGAAGAAGTCAGATGCAAGGCCCATTGTGCGGTCGGTAAAACACAAAGGAGGCAGCAAGTCAGGCTCTAATGGTCCCTCCGGGCAGTCAGGTGGGTTTAGGGGCTTTGGGTCTGTGGGCAAAACCGACTCGCTGCACCATTACTGTAGTTGAACTGCCTTGGAATGTCGCTTGACACAGGACGACGATTACCGGTAGAAACCGGTAAGGCCACGGCGCAACAGCACCCCACCACCTAACAACGCGCCAAGGGGACGAGTCGCCACACGAGGCTCGGCTTAATTGGTGCGGTAAGACACCAGGCTTCTTCATAGATCTTGTTGCGAAGCACTCCAGGCCACCACCGTTTTCGCGGGTATTCCGCATGACCAGGCCTCTTGCACGGACTCAGGGTTCCTGTGGATACAACGAACTCGACAAGACGACCATTGTCACAGCACACCTAATGGTGCAAGCGCTTTCAGTACACCCCTCGTATTGCCAAACAAGACGTACTACCAAACCACACCAACAAAACTTGAAGATTAACATCCGGGAACTTAACGTCAACGAAGAGAAGTGCGTTTCTCAAGGCGACATACCAAAACAGACCTATATTTCGGGCGTTGCTTCAACAACATCGAGAAAATACAAGAATTCTAATTGCGCTATAAATACTTGGGGAAGGAAAGTGAGCAATCGACGAAGCCAACAGAAACTCTCAAGTTAAGTTTCACTCATCCCCCGAACACTCTCGTAAGTGACAACACACTGTGTACGATACACACGAAAATATCTGAAAAGTGTATTTACATGAAAAAAAATTGCGTAGAAGCACAATACTTTTTTTTTTTGTAAAAATGCTGCCACAGCTCAGAAGGCACAGCTCAGACTATCACCATTAGCAAGCAGTTTACCTTTCTTATACCGAACTTCAAAATTATGTTGCTGCTGCGCCATTCTTCAGCGGAGGAGACGGCCGTCGTTTGAGGACATTTTTTTAGTCAAGTTAGAGGGCAATTATCGGTTTTTATGATAAAGTGCAACCCGACGACGTAGGAGACCTATTTCTGAATAGCCCATACAAGACAAGCACATTTCTTCTCACACTACCTCCTTGTTACTCAGTTTAGGACTCAAGCGCAAGACTGGCCGTTCGTACCGCTCACCATTTTTTGTGCTATTTACTTTTTTGAATAAATAGAGTGAAAAGAAATTGGCACCGTATCTGCATGTTAATCTCCAAATGTCGTCCAAAGACGATAACCTTGCGTGTGGAGCGAGTCAACAATTTATTTTATGTTCTGCGCAAAAAAAAACGCCGAATGGTATTTTGGAGGCGCTGCGTTAGAGTGCCCCGCCACGGTGGTCTAGTGGCTAAGGTACTCGGCTGCTGACCCGCAGGTCGCGGGATCAAATCCCGGCTGTGGCGGCTGCATTTCCGATGGAGGCGGAAATGTATAAGGCCCGTGTAATCAGATTTGGGTGCACGTTAAAGAACTCTAGGTGGTCTAAATTTCCGGAGCCCTCCACTACGGCGTCTCTCATAATCATATGGTGGTTTTGTAATGTTAAACCCCACAAATCAATCAATCGGTAGCGAAAGTACTATTTGATATATATACGCTGTTTAACGTCCCAAATCCACCATATACGATTAAGAGAGATGCTGTAGTGAAGGGCTGCAGAAATTTCGACCACCTTAGTTCTTTTACGTGCACCCAAATCTGACCACACGGGCCTCAGCATTTTCGCCTCTATCTAAAATGCAACCGCAACAGCCGGGATTTGATCCCGTGACCTGCGGGTAAGCAGCCGAGTACCAAAGTCACTAGACCACCACGGCGAGATGAAAGTACTATTTCAAAGCACACGCCGAAACTAATACCAAACTTAGAAGAAAGGTTCAAACGCGCGAACCTACTAGGTGTTCCCAGTTTGCTCAAGTTTCGATAATGTTGAGGTGCGACATGTACGCGCACAAACACATTCTCTAAACCAAGAACATTACTTGTAATTAGCTAAACTATTATTGTGTTACTAGTAATATACACGCCGTTTAGAAAATTGTACCCCACAAACCCGACGCAGCAAAGGGAAAGTGACAGTGAACAGGTAAATAGCTTGCAATATTGACGTTGCAAGAACGAGAGGCGATTGTCGGCTGGAATTTGTCATTCTTTATTTCCACTGTCAATAAAGCTTTTCCTTTCGGATCGCTTGGGAAAGAAAACTCCTTCCATCCAATTCTAGAATGGTGCATGCACTGTGTGGCCCGCACCATGTGGTCATCTTGTGGGACTTGCCACGAATGACACGTTTGACAAGGCAGCAGGCGCCACGTACACGTTCACACAAGCACGGCGTAAGATAAATCATTGCGAATGCACATGGCGATTTGGCGTTGGCTTCATCAAAGAATGACCACACTCTGAACAGGGCGCACGCATCAAGGTATTCTTAAAAGGACCGAGAACCGATATTTTCGGCCCAGGTTTTTACGGCCACCAAAAAAGCGCTCTCATCATAATGTTTTTAGCTGCAGTACCTATTCCGAAAAGTACGTTGTCATTTTATAAGCAGTATTCTACGTACTGAAAGGCTAGGAACAATGATTGTCATTTCATGCAGCAACGCTGACAATTCAAAGCGATGCCGGTAGGCTTTATGGTGGATTGTGCATGCTGTCATTGTTATTATTTTGCAGGAATTCCTGCAACTATGTTTATTCCCATTCATTTTGCGCTTACAACTGATTTTGAAAATAACAAGCCATTACATTAATATGAAGTGGCTCTACATAACTTCCCTAAATTTGTACCACGCTGCGTGCACCTGTGCCAAAGGGGTTGGCATTTGTGTCATGGGTTGCACGTCCTGTCGTCGTTACTTTCTCAATACATGAGAGAAGCCAAGTTGCCGAAAGCGTCATGCTTATATGTACAGCCGCACCGAGTGCCAGCGCGGCAGTGATAGTAGCAATGATACTGGCGGAAGTGCCACTGGTGTTGTCAAACTAAAATGTGTCGGTGCACGAAATCAATGGATATGAACTGTACGCAGCACCAAGAGCACCAAAAATCTGATTCCACTTACGGTGCGCTGACTAGCATTGGGTCATAAGTTCACGCGATGGCAGCGCTACTTTATTGCAGACTACTGACACAAGCTTATACATATACTTTTATGTATCTTTTTTTATAAAAATCAAACAATATGTCAGTACTAACAATTAAACTGTTGAAAGTATACATTAACGCATAGTCACGTGACAGGGCATTTCGAATAGTTTATTTTTGGGAAACGGAAACGCCACAGGCTATGTCTGGTGACTTTCATTGAAAGAAAAAGGTACAAATCTATGTTCGTTTGATTAATGTGTGGGATTTAGTGATTAAAAACCAACACATGATTATGAGAGACCCCTTAGTGGAAAGCTCCAGAAGTTTCGACCCCCTGAGGGTATTTCACGTACACTCAAATCGCAGCACACCAGTCTACAGTATTTTCTCCTCCACCGAAGATGCAGCCGCCACAGCAGGTACTCGATCTCGCGACCTGCGGGTCAGCTGGCGAGTACTTTTGCCACTAGATCACCACGGCGGGGCTCAAATCTACTTCTCACGATAGAAGCAAGTTTGGTTTGAGTGACTGTAAGAAACAATGTTCTAAATCGTGCAATCGTCTCATTTCATGTCCTGAGCAGCTGTCGGTCTCTTTAAAGCCCCTAAACTTCGCAAAGTAGCGACACTCTGATTGATTGATACGTGGGGTTTAACGTCCCAAAACCACTATATGATTATGAGAGACGCCGTAGTGGAGGGCTCCGGAAATTTAGACCACCTGGGGTTCTTTAACGTGCACCCAAATCTGAGCACACGGGCCTACAACATTTCTGCCTCCATCGGAAATGCAGCCGCCGCCGCCAGGATTTGAACCCGCGCCCTGCGGGTCAGCAGCCGAGTACCTTAGCCACTAGACCACCGTGGCGGGGCATCGACACTCTCCTCCTCCGCTTTCGTTTCTCCTCGTTATTCTCTCCTTTGCACTCTCTTTTCGAAGGTGGTGCTACCTGCCTTGCCGCAGCGTGGCAGACGCCCTTTCGCGAGGAGAGCGTTTCTTCAGCAGGCAGAGCGCTGAGAGCAGTCGCGCCAGCTGTCTAAGTCATGTTAAAATTTCCTCAACGAGTGCACCATTGGTCCGTTACAGCTCCGTTTGGTTTCATGGACAACACGCATGTGTGACGAGGCCTTGATTGAGTCACTTGATACCGCAGTGACCAGTTGTTAGCTTTGTGTGCACCTCCCCTGAGTATGTTTTTCAGCGTAAAAAAATGGGCCGAAATCACGTACATTGGGAATTCATTATAAGCGAAGCATGAATGATGTAGGCTGACATAGCACTTTGTTATCAGCACAACATTAGGAGGCGGACGTAAATTATATCGTACAAGACTTTCAAACCATAATTATCACGTTTGAATGTGTCATTTACCATCGTCCTCCGTTCAAGTCACGTGATACAAAATTTGAGATATGTGAAGGTAGCGAAACGGCCACGAGCACCCTATGAGCGTATCCCGTAGCCTCAAAAGACATGCATGCCATTATTATCATGTTTGAACGTGTCATTATACTTCAGCGTCTGTTCAAGTCACGTGATACCAAAATGAATATATGTGGAGCTAGCGAAACGGCCGTGAGCGCGCTATGAGCGTAGCACGTAGTCATATCTCGCAAGACAAGCATGCCTGTATTAGCATGTTTGGACCTGCCATTCACCTTTGACGTCTGTTTAAGTCAGGTGACACCAAATTTTGTATATGTGGAGCAAGCGAAACGGCCGCGAGCACATAATGAGCGTGGCATGTAGTCACGTTCCACGTGGCACGCAACTGATAACTATGATGTTTTCGCCAGCTATATAACTTCGTTACTCATTTACATCACATAAGAACACACTTGGTATATGTCAAGCTAGCGAAATTACCACGAGCGCACTATGGGCCTAGCATATAGGCTTGCTTACAGGAAACAATTGGGATAATTATTATGTATGGACGTTTAACTAACACTTGTCGTCTATTCACGTCACGTGGGACCTCATTTGTTATATGAGCAGCTATAGAATTGGCCGCAAGTGCATCATGAGCATGGCATCTAGTCATGTTCTAACATGACACGCATGTCATTATTATCCTGTTTGCATGACTCATACACCTTCGTGATTCATTCAGGTCTCGTAATACCAAATTCAGTATACGTGAACTTAGTGAGACGACCCTAAGCGCACCCTAAGCATTCCGTGCAGTCATCACTTACATGACATGCATGCCATATTTTCACGTTATGATGTGTCACTTTTTTTTTGGCCGTGGAGTCATGTCATATATTACTAGGTTTGCCATATGTCACACGAACAAAACCACCGCAAGAGCAACAACACTATGAAATGTAACTTATGACATTCATATACATGTCATCTTCACATGTTAAGATTATCCACGTATGCTACACATACAGTCTGTTACGTCTTACCAATTTTGATATAGATACCGTTATTGAAACGGCGAGGTTAGCTTAAAGTTGTAGGCGGCTAGCTAGCTAGCTAGATAGATAGATGGTAGATAGATAAATAGATAGAAAGACAGACAGATAGATAGATAGATAGATAGATAGATAGATAGATAGATAGATAGATAGATAGATAGATAGATAGATAGATAGATAGATAGATAGATAGATAGATAGATAGATAGGTAAGCTCAAAGTCACCAAATTCGCATAAAATGCTTGGCATACAAAAATTTCATTGAAAGTGACAACCTTCGTTTTTTCTTGCCCATTGTTTAACGTGTCTCGGAGTGAGTTTTATACTATAAATAACATCGCTCAAATGCTCATGTGCAGCTGCAATGGCTCGCCTTTCTATTAGCTGGTGGAACAGCACCTGAAAGGATAGTACGACTGCCTTACTCAGCACAAGTGTGGCACAAGTTTTGCCGTATATAACGTATACAATAAGTGCAGAGAGCATTCGCAGCCAATGTCACGCAATGGAAGCGACTACTTGCCTTAAATTCCTCGACGCAGGACGCTG
Organism: Rhipicephalus microplus; assembly: GCF_013339725.1. NCBI lineage: Eukaryota > Metazoa > Arthropoda > Arachnida > Ixodida > Ixodidae > Rhipicephalus > Rhipicephalus microplus. The sequence continues at coordinate 81,632 of NW_023611623.1, forward strand.
ATGTCACCGACGGCCAATTTTAACATTCGGTGGGACTACAAGAGCAATGAATCCTTGGCCCTCAACCCCAAGCGGTTGCAAAGCAACTGTCCAAGGCGCCTCTCAGACGTGCTTCTTAGCGAATTGTGCTGAGAGTGTTTGGGTCTGGACAGGCCACCACTAAAACCTGAACTTGGCTACCTTGCACGCTAAAATGCTACCTAATGAGGTTAGAGTAGCTGTCTCATTCAAGGAATTCGAAGGTGTTCCTTGGGGTGCAAAAGGGCTCACTGAAATTAGGAAGACACGTGAGGCTCACACAGTGCTGAAGTGTTGACACATCCTACTCTACCGTGGATTAGTTTACAGAAAAGAACTAGGGGAGCGATTTATTAACCAGAATATCACTGGGAACATAGAAAAATACTGTAGCAGCAGTGGGAGTGTGGCAAGTATCAGAAGTAAGTTCAACAAAAGTAACAGGATGCAGGTGGCACAGGCCCACGTATCTACATCGGGCCATGGTGATCACAAGATTTCATTCTTCTAGAAAGACGTAGAGTCATGCACTAATAAAGTAAAGTCACAATATACTATTCTTACAAGTGGCTTTAATGCCAATGTAGGCAACAAACAGGCCGGAGATTATAGGGTGAGGAAAAATGGCATCGGCTCTAGAAACGCCAGAGGAGATTTATTAGTACAGTTCGCAGAACGTAATACTTTACAAATCTTGAATACCTTCTTCCGAATACTGGCTAACCGGAAGTGGACGTGACGAAGCCCTAATGGAAAAATTTAAAAAAAAATGAAATAGATTTCATTCTGTGTTTACACCCTGACATCGCATAGGATGCAAAATTATTTGACATGATTCGATGCAGGGACCATATAATAGTGAGAGTTCGTATTCAGCTATACTTAAAAAAGAAAAACAAAAACTGACTAGCAAAAAGCATATTATTGAACAAGTGGTCCGAGCGAAAGTACAAGAATTCACAGTTTTGCTTAACAGTTGATTCGAGGCACTCAACGGAGTAACCGGCGTTATCATTGACACAATGAAGGATATTCTTATCACTATCAATAAAGAGTGTTCAGTGTAAGTCAGAGGTACATTCACTAGACAGCAAACTGGGAAACTATTTTAGGAGACGAAAATCTCAATAAAAGATAAAAAGCATGAAACTTCATGTGCGCCCGACATATTAGATCTAGTGCAGCTTTCGAAGTTAATGAATGGACGAAACTTGTGCCCAGGCAAAACTTTTTTATAGCAAACTTGAGCATAGGCGGTAATCAGATGTATACATTAAGGGACAAGGAGCGCAATGTCATAATCAATATAGATGGAATGGTCGAAGCGGTGGAGGAGTTTCACAGAGAGAGGAGTTCAGGCTGTACAGAAGCCAGAACAACCAGGTAGGGGCATGAAGTGATTTTAAATGAAAAGAAAAGTGGGCCCCGTAATTGTTTCTCAGGGGGAGAAACCTCAAAGGTAGCTCACGAGGAATAGAGGTAGAGAAGGAATTTAAAGAATATGAATAAAGGGTGAAGAGGTAGAAAGAGAGGTAGGAGAGAGCGAGTAGGCCAGAACTACGGTGTCGTCGTCATCGGGGACCAGCGTCAGGAGTTGGTGTAGGACCGGCCCAGTCAGCCAGAGCTGCACTGTCATCGGAGATCACGAGGGCACAACCACCCAGCCCGGAATCCAGTGAGCGAGCTAACAACCAGGATTATATCGTGAGAAATAATAATAGTCCACAGGTATTCGACATCCTACCAGTAACGATAGGGGAAGTAAGAACATCCCTAGAAGAAATGCAAAGAGGCAAAACCGCTGGTGAGGATAAGGCGGCAACGAACCTTCCGAAAGATGCCGGAGAAACTGTTTGAGAAAAACTAACCACCTTACAGATGAAGTGTCTCTCGGCGGGAAGAGAACCAATCTCTCGGATGAAGGCCAACATCATCTTCATTCATTAGAAGTAGATGTCAAGGAGTTGAAAAATCGTAGGCCGATCAGCTCACTGTTCGTTTCATACTACCTATTTTGAAAACTAATAGCCAGTAGAAATAAGGCGACATCAAAGCTCAATCAAGCAACTTACCAAACAGTATTTCTAACAGGCTACTCCAAAAAGACCATATTCATGCTATCGTTCAGGTAATAGAGAAATCTGTGAATTACCACAAACTACTATACATAGCTTTGATAGATCACAAGAAGGCATTTCACTCAGTAAACACATCAGCAGTAAAGCAAGTACCATCGAGCGTTGGCATCAAAGAACCCTAATAAATAATCTGGAAGTATTCTATGGTGGATACATGGCCACCATAGTTCTCCATAAAAAAAGCGACAGCATCTCTACAAAGAAGTGTGTTAAGGCAGGAAGGCACAATTCCTTCAATGCTATTTACCGCATGTTTACAGGAGGTCTTAAGGACCCTAGATTGAGAAAAGTTGCGAGTAGAAGTTAACTTTAGCATTCTATTTCAGAATTTGCTGGTGACTAGAAGCCATATTTTTAGACACTAAAAAGTGTGTTTTAGGCGCGAAGGACAGGCAGGTAAAACACTGTTTTAGGCATTCAAAATTTTAAATATAGGCGCAACAAATTTCCACAAACATTGAAATATTTGAAAACTGGGAGTTCAGTGACTTGTATTTACGACAACAAGCAGAAAAAAATATTAAAATACAACAAAAGCAAGAATGGTTGAGCATAGATATGCATTTTCCACACAATTCGCAGATTACGGTTATTTGTGTTATTGTCAAGCATTGGGAGTAAAGTGTCCACCGTCCAATCAAAATTTTCTTGGGTATCTTTCACTTCTTTGTGACTGGGAAGAGCAGCGCAGGATCAAGTAACCAGACCACTAATATCTCAGAATCGAGGAATGCCAGATCTAATCACGTAGGATCACTTTCTCCACGGTGGGTGAACACCTTAGAGGGCCCCTCACTAGGATCGGGAATTTTAAGCTGACAAGTGTAATGGATGCACTGGGCACTCAGGATCATAATGGTTAAGATTTGCAACACTACATGTCGTGCAAAAACGCTGAATTTTTACTGAGTGCAACTTTCCCTTCTCGCGATCGCGCGCCCAAAGTTGGAGCTAGTGATATGCAGCATGGAATGGTCCTGCTTTTACGTCACATCTCTGGGTCATTATTCATGTTCTGACGTCGCTCATCATACACTCTTCATTCGAACTTGGTAAATTGCTAGCTATATTTAAGAAAAAAATTGACGAAAAATGTTCCTTCTTTTGGTTGTGTGTATCCTACGTTTTCAACGGTACCTGAATAAGAGCGTTGTAAGTGACATTATTCTAGGTGGCATCTGTAATTTGTGTGTTCTGTTGTGTAGTATGAATGAGGAGTACCTTGTTTAGGTAAAAAGATTCATATCATTCAGAAATATAAGCGCGAAGCAAAGAGCTAAGAAACACAGTGGTATGTCTTCGCCTTTATGTTTTTTGCTTGTCTTTACGGTGCCCTTTCAAAATGAACAGAATGAAGGAAAACTGAAAAAGTTATTATAACACGCAAACAGAATGTTAGCTTGTTAGTATTTTTATTTTTGTTTTCAATAGCCGTGAGATGCTATACACTAATCAGCCTAGTTTCGCGTCTGGCTTGGTGGACCAGTGGCTAGGACGCTCCACTTCTCAGTCGTATGTCACGAGTTTGATTCCGGCCGCGGCTGTCACACCTAGATGGTGACGAAAAGATAGATGCCCACGTACTGCGTGATTTCGGTGCACGTTAAATAACACCAGATGGTCACACTTTTTGGAGACTTCCACCACGGCACTACGGAGACCACTACTACTATTACAACTATATACTGCTAATACTTCTATACTACTACTATTACTACAACTACTACTACTACTACTAGAGCTACAACTATTATCCCATTTTGGTTGCCTTCGTCTTCTCCTCGTTCCTGCATTGTGCCTTCGCCAACACTGACAAGGCTTAGCTGGTGTTTGGTGCGTCGTCTCTGCCCGCAGTTTCAGTAGAGCGACGTCGTGTATAGCGGTCACGATACATGATTCCTCCAGCCTCTCCCAAAGTATGCGCACTGATCAATCCATTCAATAGAAACGGGTAATATGCAACAGAGAACACAAAAACGGCACAACATCGATAGTGGACGAGTAGGCTGGGGCACGTCATGAGCACGTTATCTTGATTACGCATGATGTTCTTGGTGCCTATGCATCATGTGATACTCCAGCCTCGATACTGAAGAAAGCAGGGAGGGAATTAAGCCCGCATAAGCTACACGGGGCGAGAGGCAAGGGATTCAAGCTTGCCTCTTCGCATCATGATTTTGCGGCTCGTAGCGAACGAATTTGAAAATCGCCGTAGTATTACACTTTTCATTGAGCACGCAAGAACTTCTAGTGTCTAACTAGAGCTTGTTATGTCACCAAGAGAACAGTACTTTAAAAGTAATTTCCAAAAAAATTGAAAGCCACGTGCACATCACATTCTTACACGAAGGGGCTGCAGCTGATAGGTTACAATGTCAAAGAAAACACGCCTTCATTGGTACAGCACTTTTGTACCTCTTTTTAGACCGTTTCATTCAGTCATGAAATGAACAAAAAATGACAATGTAAAAATTAGCTTTGATACGACTGTATAAAACCTTAAAACAATTGCCATTGCACGAAGAGGACTGTTTTAGTACGTTCATTTTTGAATGGAAGTTTTACCATGAAATATTTGACCTAGGTGCTCAAACCGCAGTTTAATTCGACGCAAAGATAGTATCCGCCATCCTATAGTTTAATATGGATATTGGTACAGCTGTCACTACTTGAGTAATGGCTTAAACGATTTTGCTGATCTGTTCTGTATTTTTTCACGTTTGCTTTGAAAGACATATCCGAAAGAATCTCATACGGAAATGTTTTGAGCCATAGGGTGAATGTGTGCTTAATACATTGTTGATTGTGAATATGCCGGTCCCCGTCGCAGGCTTCGCTGTATAATGTATAAAATTATGGCGGCCGTCGCCGCCACTGAATCAACATGAGCATTCCTTGAGTGGGCCTCCATCGATTTCCATTTGTTCTCCGCCTACCCGCAGCTGCACAAAAAAGCCCCTGTTCCTTTTCCTCCGCAGGGTGGTTCTTCATATTCTTCAGGACACTGGACAGATAGATGACATTGGCTATAGACGCCACTCATGAATTTTCTTATCCTATCGTTACATCTCTCTCCTCATTCCTCTGCAGGCGCTGAGACGTGCTTCGACATAGTGCTGCTGAAATAGTGTCTTTAGCACTCCTCCTGCTCTTCCTCCAATTGCTAGCAGCATGTCAGCTCTGAGGCATATGGTGGCCAGTGCCATTTCCCTGCGGTTAGAGATTGTTTTGCGGATGTTGCCAGAACTAGAGGAATTTGTTGAACGTCATAGTGTTGTGAAATATCTATGTTGCCTCTTTCGTACGAATATTGGTTTCAAACCGCATTCAGAAATGAAATTTGATTCTAAATAGCGTTCATTTAGGGGCTCATTAGCAAAATAAATGTTTGTAGGCATATATAGGTCTTTAGACCAGAACACCAAACTAGGCATTTATAGGCCCAGTAAAACAAAATAAAGGACCTTCCTAACTTCTAATTCATGATCATATATCAAAACGGCACAATAGGAACGCAAGGAACAAAATAGGCATTTGCCTATAATCCGGTCTTCACTGAAGACATTGCCTTGACCAGTAACTCAGGAGATTTGCTTGATGACTGTGATGTGAGGTTTAACGTTACAAGAGCATGGGATTTAGAGAGACGCCATAGTGAAGGGCTCCGAAAATTTTGGCCACATGGGGCTCTCTAACGTGCATGCAAATCTAACCACACGGATCTGCAGCATTTTCACCTTCATTGAAAATTCAGGCGCCGCAGCCGTGATTCGATCTCGGGACCGGCGGGTCAGAAGCCGAGTACGTTAGCCACTATAGACCACCACGGTGGCGCAGTAACTCTGGAGAGGAATGACCACTCACGATTACAAGACTGGACACGAGAAGCAGAAACGTAGCTCTGAAATTAAGTATGCACAAAACTAAAATTACACTTAACAGTTTCGGCAGAAAACAGCATATTGCGATAGGTGGAAAGATGCTAGAAGTTGTAAAGAAGTATCTCGACTTAGGACAGATAGTAATTGTGGAGCCGAACCATGAGAAATAAATAACTTGAAGAAAGAAGCATGACATGGACCACATTCGGAAAGTATTCTCAAGTCATGAATCGTAATCTGCCAGGAATTCTCATTAGGATAGTATATAGCAGCTGTATCTTGCCAGTTCTTAGCTACGGAGCAAAAACCTTGGTGCTTACAAAGAGGATTGGTCTTAGATTGAGGACAACGCAGAGAAGGATGGAAAGGAACATGACAGGTCAAACCTTAGGAGAAAAGAGAAGAGCAGAGTGGGTTAAGGAACAAACTGACGTTAAGTATATCATAGTTTAAATTAAGAAGAAGAGATGGACATCGACCTCACACGTAGCACGTAGGCAGGATAACCGCTGGTATGGACTGTCTACCACTCGGAAAGATTTTTTCTGATTGTGGCGCAAATGAAACAATCGTGCATCACATTGATGGCAACGAGCATGCTTTTGTGCAAGAAAAAAAGGAATAATAACTTTAAGTTGATGTTGAAAGTAGAAAAAAAGTGTCCAACCAGCGTCACCCAACATCGAATGTGGTCAATCCTAACAATCTACTATTAAGACAAGAAATCCTCGTGGTTATACTTATATTGCCTAAAAACGAACACGTTCAACTTAAAATTGTGTTTTATGCACACGAGACAGCTTCAGGTTGCGCCAGAGAGCAATTTTTGCTTTTTTTTCTCATGCGTTCAAATAGGTGTCCGGTGTCTCTTCTGGCGGTGTCTTCACTTGCCTGCATTGCATGCCTGCCTGCAAATGACTAAGAAACGCGACCACGGCGTTCACCGCCGCTTGTTTATTTATTAATCTATTTATTTATCATTTATTTATTATTTATTTATTTCTGCTGGCTTGCTTTTATTATTTATTTATTTCTGCTGGCAGCAGGAGTGAGTTGCACAAAAAGCTACAAGAAACCAAGAAACCAAAGTAACTAACCGTTAATACACATTGTGGGAAAAAGAAAAAAATGTGAAGAGTTTTGTTTTGATCAGTATTTATAGCGTGTGAAAAACTGGAAACAGTATAAAAACGCAAAGTATTGCAGGTGAAAGTACCGACAAGCAATTAACATGAATAACAAACAACAGAACAAAAGAAACAAACCGACTCTGAAAGAAGTAACGATAAAGGAATGAAAAAAAGCAAAACGTAACAATAATGCGCAAAACAGCACTTGATTATTGAGCGCTCAGCTCAGCAACAAAAAGAATATGTGTTGAAACACCTTGTTTCATAGATTAGTAAGAGCATGGACAAAAGATGATATGGTTGGGCTTTGCAGTAGATGTTCAGGCAATGCATTCCAATTATGGATGGCACGGGGAAAAAGTACTAATTGAAGGTGTGGGTTCGGCAGGAATATTTAAAAAACTTGAGCGAATGAGATGATAGAGTAGGGTGCCGACCACATGGTTTGATGTACAAGTCATTGTCTATCTTAACGTGTTCGTGGTGAATTCGGTATAAAATTTAGGTCTGTCTCGGTGGCGTCATGTCTCCAGAGGGTCAAGGTTCTCGTCTTTTAGTAAAGCAATTACGGATGTGTTACGATGAGAGGAATTCAAAATGAATCTGACTTATTTTTGTTGTATTCTCTCGCTTTCACTTGAGGGGGACTGGTTGTAGGGACCCCAGACAGGAGAAGCGTATTATAACAGTGGCCTAATGTATGTCTTGTATGCCAATAATTTTATGTTACTTCTGCACTTAGACAAGCTTCTCCTCAGAAATCCAAGCTTTTTGATGGCTTTATTTTTAATGTAAGCTATGTGACTATTCTGCCTAAGGCCCGACGTGGTCACTACACCAAGATGTTTATATTTATTAACAAACGATAAGTTATGAATGCTGATGCTGTATACAAAGGGTAATGGATTTTTTGCGTCTTTTGACCATCGAAACTGTTTTTTAGGTTAAGGCTCATCTACCATCCTAATTGCCATGTAACTATTACAGGTAAAAATGAATTCAGCAGAGCCTGATCAATATCGCTGCGAATTTCTTAATAAAGTATACAGTCATCTGCAAACAGTCCAATTTTAACTTGTACGTTCTTTACTATGTCATTAATAAACAGAAGACCTAGGACTGATATTTGTGTTAAACCAGACAGAAAATCGGATGAGACAGATTTAGCGTCTTCAATAACAACTCTCTGCCACTACCAGTCAAATACGCCTCTATCCATCGAAAAAGCAGTCATTTTTAGAATAGGTTTTATTTTGATAACACCTTTTGATGGGATACGTGGTCAAAAGCCTTCTCAAAATCTAAGAATATCATGTTGATCGGTCCTAGGTTGTCTGGTGTTGCCGCAATTTTATGTACAGTTTCGAGTAGATGGGTTACAGTCAAATTTTCACGGTGGAAGCCGTGTTGCCGGGTGTCATAGAGGCCATTATTATCAATAAAGCCTGAAACGTGCTTAGTGTAATGTGTTCCTTGAGTTTTCAAGATGTGCAAAGTAACGAAATAAGACGATAGGAGGCAAGCGGATGATATGTTGATTTAGGGATAGGTATAATTTTCGCATGCTTCCAGTCATGACCCTATTGCAAAACCAGCGCCACTGAGTACCAGCGTCCAGCGCCATGCCTGATTATGGGCCCAGTATGACGCTGGAACCAGCGCCTCCCAGCGCAGGTGCTGGGACGGTGGAGCGGCAGCGTCTCAGTACTCTGCGCAAAATGGCTTCACAGTGTTAAAACAGGGGAGCCTGTTCACCATAAATAAATAAATATACAGGTAAAATAGCTCGCCCTAACAATGAAAAATAAAATAAAAAATAATAACACGTATCCGGACCGGGTTTTAACTGGCTACTTCCTGATTCTGAACCGAGTACGCTACCCACTACGCCACGCCTGAACGTGCATACAGGGTTGTAAATTACTATCTATCCGTAGAATGCGCTCTTTAACTTCATGTTTACCAGTCGCACAGTCAAGACTGACACGTTATTCCTTTTCAAATAACAATTGCATCTTTATTTGACAGTGACAAACGGCTTCCGAGCACCGAATGACGTGCGGATATTAGCAAGAGCGCAAATTTTTTGGAAGAATTCACATCTTAACTATGAAAAATCTCAAATTGACTGAAGGAGTACCCACAGATTGTCAGCTGTTGCTGCCGATAGTGTTTTTCTTTGTAGTCGGTTCTCGCACTTGCTACTGGTCAACATGTACAGATGATTTAAATGTCTTGTTCGGTAGATATCTGTGCACACGAGTGAATATTGAGTTTTTTTCTCGCGCAAGCGAAGGTGTAGCAGTGCACATTCGGCGTGCCAGATTACATATTTGCAGTTGTATTGATACCTTCAACTAAGAAACCGCCGAAGAAAGGACTAATGCAATCCGCTGAAAAAGTATGCCAGTGTGTTATTTCACTAAGGCGTACCAAATTATCAACTCAAGATTGCGTGTTCTTGCATACGAATCAGAGAAGTACCGGCTCCTGCGCTCAGAAGGAAGGAAGTTTTCCGTGACAGCCTACGTTGCTGAGAGCACGACACATCGATTGTCATCGCTCCTTGTGCGGGCACCGCACACGCAGATAAATGGTCAATTTAGGCTCAGAGATGTATAAACTGTACTTTACAGTCATTCTTACACTTTAGAATTGTGCCTATTTAACGTAAAAAGCGCCGGCAGCATCTACACCGGCACGGCCGGCACGATAGGCCTCACTGGGATGGGGCACTACTTAAGGCTGCTCTCGAAGCAGCTGAGTTGCGATGCTTGAAGTTACTGTATTTTAGGTTTGCAACATTTCTAACTGTTACATAAACTGCACCTGAGGCGACTGGAAGGTCAATCAATGCCAGAAATGCATTTACTGACTGGCGATGCCGAGTGACAGCCGTTTTTTCTGGCCTACACTGGCAGTGTACAGCGGGCGTTCCAGCGAACAGATATATGCAGTTATATCAATAGCTACAATAAAAAACAACCGTAGAAATACCAATACAATCCACCAAATACGTAGGCCAGGGAGTCAGTTCACGAAGGCGTACCATATTACCAACTGAAAATTGCGTGTTGTTACACATCAGTCAGGGAAGTACCAGCTAAGTGCAACCGGCAACTTTCGGTGATAGCCTGCGTATCTGAAAGCGCGATGTTCGATGGCCAGCGCTCATTGTGCGAACATCGACACAAGACAAAATGGAGTATTTAGGTTCATGGACGTCTATACTATGCTTTACAGTTATTCTCACAATTTAAAGTTGTGTGTACACGAAGCAAGAAGCGCCGGTAACATATATACACCACCGCGGCCGGCACGACAGGTTTATTGCTCACTGGGCCGGTCACTGCGTAGAACCCCTCTCGATGCGGTGAGTTGGGATGGTTGAAGATTCTGCATTTGAGGTTCGGAACATTTCTAACTGTTACCTGAATTAAGTAGAAGGATAAGCATCGCCAGACATATATTTATGCGGAGTGGCGGAATCGAACGACAGCTTTTTTTTCTAACCTCCACTAAGAAACCTTGCGAAGCGATCGAGAGAGCTCATTTACGTTTCGTCAACTTTGCGGCAAAACAATATTCTGTTACTATAAGAAGTGGCGTGCAGTTCTAGGCTTATACACACTG